>VDFB02284513.1:0-85065 GCA_007258455.2 Sequoia sempervirens
ACTCAAAATAACAAATTTTTAATTTGTAGTTAAAGTTTATAAATTCAATCATCCCTTCATCAATTATATATCTAATGTCTTATTCAAATCGGCTCTATCAAAATCTACTATCAATCAAACCAATAATCAAATATGATTAAATTTGATCTTCATGTTGTTATGTTATTGAGTGTTTTATATTTCTTGTTTTCTAATTTCAATGCTTACATAATAACATTTCTTGAATAAATGGAACAAATAGATTAAAAAAATATAATTATTCATGGGCCTTTATTAAAAATTACTTTTCTTATTGTTAATTTTTTGAAAAATTTAAACAAAAGACACAAATTTTATTTATTAATTGTTTTAATCACAATCTTCATATTTTCTCTCCTTCACCTTTTTAACAAATTAAAATTGATTTAAATATGATTAAAAAAATTGCACTCATCCATCCACAATCTTTTAAATTAAAAAATAATATCATTTATCAATTCAAACAATAAATAAAATAAACAAATAATTTTAATATTTTATAATAAATTTAAGTAAAATATACATAAAAAATTTGATTAAACTATTTTAATTCTAACGTATCATTGATTCATTTGTTACCAACTGGCTAATCAAATCTACATATTCATAAATATTCAGAACTAATAATAATGTTAAATATAATTATATATTATATTAAAAATATATATCAGACAGAATCTATATCAACAGTTGATCACCAAAATTAGGTCGCTCCAAAGAAACGATTGCAGGCCACTCAAAAGTGTGACAACAGAGTCTCTTGTCCCGTACAGTTCCAGCGTCGGCTCTTACATTCTTTCGGCTCTGTACCCAAGAAGTCTTCAGAGGTGGGTAATGAAATTTCTGGTAGATTTCATGCAGAAGCCACACCTATTTTTGAATCAGAAATGATGCAAGCCATACATATAGTAAATAAAAGCTTGTAATATGGAGACAATGTATGGCTCTTTGAATGCTTGCAGAGTAGACTCTGGGACTAGGTAATGGGAATTGCAGAGGGAAGTGTTCGACTTAATACAGGAGCCCTGATTCCACTCATTGGGCTGGGTACTGCAACCAGTAATCTGAATGAGGAGCAGATTAAAGCAGCCGTGACTACTGCTCTCCAGGTACTCTATTTCAACATTGACTCTACAAAATATCATAATTACCTGTTTAATCGTTTCTACCAGTTATGGATGTCTGGCACTGAGGCTATCCTCTACACTATTATATATGTTACTCTATGTTGTGTGTGGAGATTTTTGTTACTTATTTAATTATTCTATGTTGTGGGTGTAAATTTCAATATTTACCCTACAAAATTATGGGTGGAGGTTTTGTTACTTCTGTAATTTTTCCAAAGTTCACCACAGATGGGGTGTGAGCTTCCTTTGCTCTATTCTACGAGTGATGTACTTGAGCAGTCCAATTAACCTAGTATGATCATCTGTAAATTTTCTTCTTTCTTCTCTATAGGTGGGTTATAGACACTTTGACACAGCAAGCTTTTACGGCACAGAGCACGCACTCGGAGAAGCTCTGAATTCAGCTTTCCGGAGTGGGATTGTCAGGAGAGGAGATGTTTTTGTTACCACCAAATTAGCTAACACTGAACACGATGACCCAGTTGCTGCAGTCAAGAATAGTTTGAAGTATCGATTCCTTTTTACAGGTTCAGTTATCTATTCAGTATTCACCCTGTTTTGCAGACCTTTTTATTGCAAATATTTCTAATATCCAGGAATTTACAACTGGAGTATGTGGATCTGTACCTTATCCACTGGCCTGTCAAGATGAGAAAAAGGATTCCATTTTCCCAGCCAAAAGAAGAAGACTTTTTGCCATTAGATATAAAGTCTACTTGGCAGGGAATGGAGCAATGCATGGAGATGGGGCTTACCAAAGCCATTGGGCTCAGTAACTTTTCCTCTAAAAAAGTTGAAGACCTACTGAGCTATGCGAAGATCCCTCCTGCTGTCGATCAGGTCTTGAGTTATGGTCTCTTTTTTGAAAGCTTGCTTTCCATCTGACCCAAGGGCTATCTGTGTTCATTTTAAAGTGTATATATGTTCTAAAGCATTTAAGGCATGAGCATTACTTGGTATGGTGATCTTTTGCATCAAAATGGCTCTAGTGTGTGATGATTATCGCATGCAATCACAGGTGGAGATGCATCCAATATGGCAGCAAAAGAAGTTGAGAGAGTGTTGCAGCAAGCATAACATTCATGTGAGTGCATGGTCTCCTCTGGGAGCTCCAAATACATTATGGGGCTCTAATATGGTGATGGATAACCCCCTTATTCAAGAAATTGCCCAAAAGCATGGAAAGACTAGAGCTCAGGTATTTATTTGTTCATATTCGATTATTTTGAAATTTTTGCTTGGACATGATTTAGAAACTTAGATCAATGGTGTGCAATTGCAGGTTATTTTAAGGTGGGGGGTAGAGCAGGGAGTGAGTGTGCTGCCCAAGAGCTTCAATCCAGGCAGAATTGCTGAAAATTTTCAAATCTTTGATTGGTCTTTAACTCTGGATGATCATGACAAGATTTGCAAGCTTGAACAGTGTAAGATAACCCCAGGGCGGCAATTTGTTAATAGTACAACCAGCCCCTACAAGACTGTTGAAGAATTATGGGATGGGGAGATTTAACACAGCCATGCCCTGTGGTATAATACAGTCACAAGTAATTGGCACTTATATGAAGATATTTTATAGATCTATTTACGTAATCACCTGTGAATGTTACTGTTAGATTTGGGGGCTTATAATGAAGGCAATAGCTTTACTGGGTGCAACAAAGTTCTCTATGGGTTCTAATGTTTACAAGGAAAGATCAGAATGAGAGAATCTCTGTTTTCGGTGCTCAAGAAAGTAGTAATCGAAGATGAAGTTTGTAACAAATTGTGGCAAGGTTTCATGGTGTTCTACAAACAGTTAAACCTGCTAAAATTATCAATAACTATTTGATAAGTTTTTGATGTCTATTTAATTTTTCATGATAAAGCAGTGTTGTATCGATGCTTTGATATCTATACAAATGATGATGAGACTATTCCAGTGATTTTTGTATACTGATTTGACCCTTATAAACTATTTGTGTATAGAAAAATGCAATTTGTTTCTCTTCCTCATATAATATGACCTTAGAGTTGTATTTATTGACACCATCCATTATCATCCTTTATTATTAGTGGAAACCGAAGTCTTGAACGGAAATCATAGAATCATCGTGTTAGCCATTCTGTCTTCATGTGTGCAATGATGATGTAGACCTGTTCCTGAACCTGCAAGTAACCTCCAAAAAGAAATAAAAAGCTCTGATCTGATAACTAAAGCAAATCTATTTCTTGAACCTGCAGTTTAACCTTCAGAGGAAAAATACCCTGTTCTGTCTCAACTGAGAACGAAAAGAGCAGGATAGCCACCATTCAGTCAATGTACAATCTTACATAATTAGATTCTCTATAGTATTCATTCTCAGAAAATATTACATGAAAAACAGAGATGGCGTCTTCATACAAATTCAGACCAGCTCTCCCTCCTGTTTTCTGCATTCCTTTTCTTATTCTCTCCAAAACATCGACCCTTCAAAAAAACTGACTAACTAATTATCTATCTGTCCCAGCTCTAAAGGCATGCACAGTTATTGAGTCCTACTTTTCTTCTCCAAACTAAAAATAGAAAGGCATAACAGCTGTTAACTAAAGGTTTGACAGCATCGAAACTACTGAACGGCTAGCTAAAAATAGTGAGACAGATTCCTAAAATAACTGAACCAACTCAACTGACAAGTCGTGGGAATCAGAAGGTTAAGAAAGATGCTCCGCATCATCCTCCCCTCCTCTCAGAAAGTCTGAACTTCCTAGTTCTGGAGTTGTTCGGCTGTGCTTAAGCAAGTCAGCTTCTGTGATCCACAAATTGTACGACTCTGGCAGTCCTTCCCATTTAACAAAATACAGCTTGTAAAAATTGGAATGTGTAGCCATCAGTTTAGTATCCAACACTCGTTCCACGCTCTCTCTGTTCTTCTTTGGCAAATACTTGACCCAATGGTTACTTTCCTTCTCATTCTGCTCATCTTCCACCTGATCATTATTCACTCTAGCTGAATATGAATATAGGTCAGCAACATTAAAGATAGGATTAATATCCAAGTCTTTAGGCAAATCAATTTGGTAAGCATTTCCATTTATCTTCTTCATAATTTTGCATGGTCTGATCTTCTTGGGCTTTAACTTGTTATAGGCGCCTTAGGGATACCTTTTTGAAGGGCACACAATCTACTGAGAGGGGAGGAGGGTGTGAATCAGTAGATCAAACTCTTAATTCAACACATATGTCAATCATGAATCTTGAATCAAAACAGCTACTAATAATCAAGCAATCACATAAGCACACACATTCACACATGAGAACACCAGATATACGTGGAAACCCAAGATGGGAAAAACCATAGTGAGAATAGTTGCTTGGATCTACTGTCCAAATCCAGCCTCACAAAGCAAGAATATAATCAGGGAATTTACAATATGAAGTAGGCACCAACCTACCGGAGACACCAATCCCCAAATGTATTTGTAGGCATCAACCTAGTGAGATACCAATCCCCAATACAAAGATCTAAGCACCAACTCAATGAGTTGAACACCAGTCCTACCGGATTACAAAGATAAAGCTTGCAGATCTTCAATGCTGATTACACAACTTCCATACAGTCTAAACTTGCTTCAAACACTCTCATATACTCCTTATGATATTTTGATGATGGCGCACAATGATTGAGATGCAATTCACATTGAATAACACTCGCTCACACACAATTGCTTCTCACACTCACATACTCAAGTATATTCACTTACCACCTTCTCTTCTCTTATTCTCACTCACAGCACCACAAGAGATCTAAAGTATGATGATTATATACAAGACCTTACATTAACATCACTCCATGTCGGCTAGGGGTCCGCAATTAACTAGGACGACATAAGGTGGACCTAAATTCAAATTACATGAAATGTGTAACAGGTCGGTCCAAAATAAAATTAGTTGCTGCCAAAAGAATATGATGCTGTGCGCTTCCACATGAACCTTAACTTGGACTTATTTTATCATCCCACACTATCTCTAGATGCCGCACATTACTAGCCGTTGCCACATAGTTCCGGAATCATCATTAGATGATTAGCTAGCACAGTGACCCTTTTGTCACTCCAACCTTTTTTCATGCTGAACATAACTTTCAGAAATTATGGAATATGATAGAGGATGTGTAGATATACTCTCCATTCAAATTGCAGAGCCAAACTCGCATCCAAAAGGGAATACATATCATAAGTATATTGCCAGAGAAATCTCTCTGCGTTGAGTAACTAACCTTAAACATTCTGGATCATGCTTTTGGATCACTTCCACGAACAAGAAAGGATATAGGATGATATTATAGTCATACTCCAACTAATACTACAACCTATAACTATGTTCCGGGAACTCAATTGCATAGAGAGCATTCCAAGTAGTGCACAAAAAGCATTATGGAAAATCTCCTCCCAGATACTCTGACAATAATGACTAAACTGACTAACACCTTTGACATCAATGACAACCTTTTTCCAACACTTTCCTTGTGTAGTTGTATTGTGACCATGTCTCCTTGAAAGACTTTCTTTCTTTGATGCAAATCTGCACTCTTCTTATACTGCTTGTTCATGCATTGGAATTTGAGCCTACCTTGTTGATGTATTTCTTGGATATTTTCCACAAAATCAGTAGCTTCTTGGTTGATCTGTGGGTTTTCTGGAAGATCAACTAAGTCTACAATTCCTTTAGGATTTGTACCATAAACAATTCGAAATGTAAACTTATCTATAGACCTATTTATGCTGGAATTATAGGCAAATTCAGCTTGGGGTAACACCAAATCCCATTGTCTAGGATTGTCTCCAACTAAACTCATCAATAGATTGCTTAGACTCTTATTCGCCACCTTAGCTTGGCCATTGGTTTTGGGGTAGTATGCTAAGCTGAATTGCAACATGTTCAATTTTTTACACAAGACTCTCCAAAAGTGGTTTAAGAATTTGCTATCCTTGTCATTGGTTATAGTTTTAGGGATGCCATGCAACCTCACAATTTCCCTAAAGAACAAATGTGCCACTTGACTTGCCTTATTTGTCTTCTTACAAGGTATAAAATGGGCCATTTTAGAAAAGTGATCAAGCACCACAAAATCATGACTTCTTGGAGTTTGAGGTAGTCCCAAGACAAAATTCATTGAAATATCAACCCATGGTTCTTTTGGCACAAGTAAAGGCATACATAGACTTGTATTTTGACATCCCCCTTTTGCTAATTGGCACACCCTATAAACAATAACAAACTTGTCCACATCTCTCCTCATGTTAGGCCAAAATAATTTCTCATTAACTAATCCAAAAGTCTTATCTCTTCCAAAGTGTCTACCCAGTCCACCTGAGTGCATCTCTCTCACAAGACTTTCTCTCCTTCAACCAAGGGGGAATGCAAAGCTGAGATCCTTTAAACAAAAATCCATCAATTAATAAGAAGTCTTCAAAGGGATAAATACTTGTATGGTCATGACTACTTATAATTGCATAAATGTTGCCAAAATATGGATCATTAGCATATTCACCTTTCGTTCTTCAAAATCAATTGGCCCATGACTCATTACAACCAATAAATGACATCTTTTGCTTAAAGCATCGACCACTACATTGGTTTTGCCACTCCTATGCTATACAACAAATGTGTAAGCCTGCAAGAATAAAGTCCATTTGGCATGTTTGTGAGATAGTTTACCTTGTCAATTTATGTATTTCAAAGCTTGATTGCCAGTCATCAACATAAACTCTCTATGTAGAAGATAATGTCTCCAATATTTCAATGCTTGTAGCACAACATAGAATTCTTTATCATAAGTAGTATACCTTTTTTAAGCTTCATTTCATTTCTTACTGAAAAAATTCAAGGGCTTACCATCTTGGCTTAACACTTCCCCAATAGCAACTCCCGAAGCATCACTTTCCACTATAAAAAAGTTTCTCAAAGTCCAGAAAAGAAAGAATAGGTGCTTTAGTAACCTTCCTTTTGAGCTGTTCAAAGCTCAAATCAGCTTCTCTTGTCCAAGTAAAAACTTTCCCTTTTGTACAATTGTTTAATGGTGCACTTATGGCACTAAAATTTCTAGTGAATCTCTAATAGAAATTCACCAATCCATGGAAGCTCTTCACCTCCGTACTACTTTAAGGAGTAGGCCACTCAGGAATAGCCTTAACTTTTTTTTGGATCCATGCTCAATCCATCTGCTAAGATAACACTACCCAAAAATACCAACTTATCTTTGCAAAATTCACTTTTTTCAGGGTTGATAAACAATCTCTCTAATCTAAGTATGTCAAGCACCTTTCTCAAATGTTCTACATGCTCCTCCATATTTTTACTAATCAAAATATCATCAAAATAGACTATAATAAACTTTCCAATGTGCAATCTAAATACATGTTTCGTTGTTTGAATAAAGGTAGCTGGGGCTTTGGACAATCCAAAGGGCATCACTACCCACTCAAGTAACCTATCTTTGGTTTTGAAGGTAGTCTTCTGCTCATCACATTCACGAATCCAAATCTGATGGTATCCAATCCTAAGGTCAATCTTGGAGAAGACCTTGGCACCTAACAAGCAATCTAATAGATCATCCATTTTGGGCAGCAGATATTAGATATTTGATATTTCACAATAAATTTTTTAATGGCTCTAGAATCCATACATAATCTCCATTTTCCTCTTTTCTTTGGGAAGAGTAGAGCGGGTGTCATGCATAGACTCCTGTTTTCTCTTAGAAACCCCTTTTCTAATGATTCAGTAATTTGCCTCCTCATTTCCTCGTTCTCTAGAGGAGTCATCCTATAAGCAGCTTGGTTTGGAAGTTTGGGCGAATTAGATCAAATTGATGAGTAATGTTTCTGTAAGGAGGCAAACCAATTGACAAATCAGATGGCATCAAATCAGAATATTTTTGCAATAATCTTTACACCTCTAAAGGGATTGTGTGCTGAGTTGATTTCCTTTTTCTAGAGGGTACAAAAGATAACAAACCTCCCCCTTAGATTCTTTAAAAAACTCTTTCCAACCCACTGCAAATAGAAACAAAGTTGTTATTTCAGTGCTTTCTTCTCCTTTAAACGGTTTCAAGATATAGAGTTTACCCTCATATTGTATCTCATAGGTGTTTTCTCTACCATGGTTTATCACATTTCTATCATAAAGCCAAGGTCTACCTACTAACAAGCGGCAAGTATCCATTGGCATTATATCACACATCAGCTTGTCTTCATATGAACAAATTTTGAAATCAACTAGACGAGATTGATTTTCAAGCACACTATGATCATTTTTCAACCAAGAAAATTTATAAGGATTCGATTTTGGAATATAAACTAGCTGCAATTTTTGCACCATTTATGTACTTACCAAGTTATCGATAGACCCGCTATCCACAATCATCTTGCATGCTTTATCTTTACATTGTGTTTGAAACACATTGTTTCTTCTCCAATCAGCAATAGAGGCTTCTTTCCTCCAGCTATTAAGGTTCGATTCAACATCAAATTCACACCCACTATTCTGATAACTGAAGCAAATCTATTTCTTGAAGCTGTAGATTAACCTTCAGAGGAAAAATACCCAACTCATGAAGATAAAGCAAAAAACCAAAGATTCAGAACTAAAAGAGCAGGATAGCCACCATTTGGTCAATGTACAATCTTACATAATAAGATTCTCTATAGTATTCATACTCAGAAAATATTACATGAAAAACAGAGATGGTGTCTTCATACAAATTCATACCAGCTCTCCCTCTGTTTTCTGCATTCCTTTTCTTATTCTCCCCAAAACAAAGACCCTTAAAAAAAACTAACTAATTATCTATGCATCCCAGCGCTAAAGGCCAGCACAGTTATTGAGTCCTATGTTATTCTCCAAACTAAAAATAGAAAGGCATAATAACAGCTGTTAGCTAAACGTTTGACAGCATCAAAACTACTGAACAGTTAGCTAAAAATAGTAGAGACAGATTCCTAAAATAACTGAACCAACTCAACTGACAAGTCCTCAGAATCAAAAGGTTAAGGAAAGACGCTCCGCATCAAATGACCAATGGCTAAGCACTTTAATTCCCATGTACTCGCTTCCATATCTGCAATCTCACCTAAAACACGCTTGAGTCCACCACCCTCTATGTGACCTACACAAGGTGATAGAGTGCAATCATAGCTATAAAAACGATCAAACAGACATAATGACTACAGAAATTGCAAAACTCTGTTGCTTCTATTCAATCATTCATCATCAATAAGTTTTTACTGTTTACATCATGAGGGGGTTTAAATGGAATTCCCCTGATTACAAATGATACTATGTATGTGATACTAAGTTCCGCAAGTAACTACAATCATTAATGCTTTCCCATTTCCCTGGTACAAACTATTAAATTATTTTCCTAAGATGATTCCTGAATCCTAGGTAATTGCTCATTTTTATACATGTGATGTGTTGGTGCAATTACAATATTAAAAGTGTTCACAATTACTGAAAACTCAAGTGCTGAAGAGTGATTTTTTTATAACACGGTTTTTTAGCAATTTGGATTGTAAAATGGCAACCTTATGCAGACATCTCCATAACTTGGTGCATTTGCATGTTAAAAATGCATATACACTCTATAACTGGGATATCTTGTGAATATCTGCACTTAATTCCTTTGGTGGGCAGCAACTTTATTTCACACTTTGAAAAATCTCACCCTTGTCTCCCTTGATGAATTGTCGATCTGTCACATCATACTTCATACCACTGAATTCCAAGCACAATTACCCTTTCATTCTTGTCCACATTAGTCACCTGACATTCTGGACACAACACCCTTTCATTTGACAACCACCGCAATGGGCATCCCTGCAACACCAGATAGTTGTCACCTTAGAATGCTGCCATGTCGCATGAATGTATGGGAGTATGTGCATACATGGTGTAATAAAAGGTTAGTTATAGAAAATGTATCAGAATGAGTGTGGCTATGGATAGGATAGGGTCAAATTTATGAGAATGAGTTTAAATGGGAAGGGGTGACGATTTGGGGAATAAGCCCAACTTTGCACTAGGCATTCCATTAAAATGGGTCCAAAAATAAATTGGAATTGTCATGGGTGTGTGAAATTCACAGTTACAATTATGTTGATATATCTCATTATCTCTTAGATAAATGTATTTAAGATATTATGCTAGTACTTTAAAACTGTCTTTATTTTATAAAATTTATTTACCTAGATCACTTATGGATTTTTTTTCTTTTTACTTTAAAACCATCATTGTTTTATAGATGTATTGACTTAATCACTCATGGATGTTTTTTTTCTTTTTTCAGAAAAGATTAGATAGATAGAAAGATAGACAGACAAACAGACAGAAAGACAGATAAATCACACTCATCTTTAGATAAATGCTTTTAAGATATTTATGTTAATACTATAAAACCATCTCTAAATTATTTTATTTACTTATCACTTATGGATGTTTGTTTTTTTCTTACAGAAATATATATATGGCCAGACAGATTGATAGATGGTTAGATAGATAGATAAATAAACAGAAAGATAGACAAAGAGATAGATAGATAGAGATAAACAGACAAACATATAGATAGATAAATAGAATAAAGAACACAACAGCAATGAGAAGCAGAGGGAGACAAAAGCCCCCATTAGAAGAGGGTCTCATCATGGGGATGATTAGAAAATGACAAACCCTTCATTAGCCCTTTTGTTGCTATACACGTTAGCTTTCCTGGGAATGTGTCTAAAATCTATATTGTCTAACAAATCAATCCAATTTTTATTGCTTTCATGAATAATCTGGAATTGAACCTAGCCGAAGCGTTTTTGTTTTTCCAAAATGTAGATGGAAAGTTTCGAATCTCTAACCAGTGAACTATATTAAAGTAGATCTGGAAGCCATTTGAAGTCCGAATTCATAGGCCAATAGCTTAGCAATATTGTTAGTAGCCTTCCCAGTGTTGATGCAGCAATCAAGGAGTTCGGAGTTCGAATGAATCATGATCACTCCACCGGCAGCAACAACTCTGAGATTAGATTTGGATGCCCCATCAATGAAGAGAGCAAGAAAGGAGAAATTCAGAGAGTAAGCAGGTGCACTAGGAAAATCTCCTGGCTAGAGAATTTTTTATGCCAGCAATTAATGATATACTTTTCTGCAGCAAAAAGACTATTTGAGAACTATTACTGCTTAAAATGAACTTTGGCATTGAACGCTATTTCAGGTTTTATTTTGAGATCAATGATGTAGTTGCTAGAAGACTTGTCATTGAATATTCTTTGATTTATATCCAGCCAAATGTGCCAAACACAAAATAAGGAAGTGGTGTTCCGTAGATATCTAAGCAGAGGTTTCTGAGAAAACTATATAGTGGTTTCTCCAGGTGATAAGATGGTTCTTGGCATTTAGATTGATACAAAGAGAAATGCCCATACTCCTGGTGAGAGAGATCCAAACTTGAGCTGTAAAAGAGCAATCAAAGAATATTTAAAACACCTGTGACATGTGAGGTCCCATAATTCCTCTTGAATCATCCAGTAGAACCTATCATCTTACCCCCTTTTCTAGTGTTTGCAATCATGATTAGTAGATCATGGCAGATGAGATCAAAGAATTGCTGATAGAAGTTATTGGTAAAGCCATATGGGCTTGGAGACCTGTCTTTTGGAAGCTTGGAGACCACCTCTATGGAGTTTATTTATGGAAACAGGTTGGCAAAGAATATCCTTGATGTCATCGGTGAAGAGAAAAGTGAGTCTTGAGCAATGAGATCACTAATATTGGCATTGTAAAGCTCATCAAAATGTTAGAAAGCCACATCCATAATATTGCACGTTCATTTATGATATCTAAAACAGAGAATAGAATAAGAAAGGAACTCACACATTATTCATCAATAGATTTCAAATCTATAGGTGAATAAAACTCAACAGTCTTCCTATAAAACAACTAACTCATTTGACAGCAAATTATAGCTGATCGTCAACAAACTGGACTAAAGACAACAAACTGAACTTAACAGATAACAACCTGTACATGTCGCCATTAAGTTATTGACACATGTTCACTATTAGATAACACATACACAACATGAATACAATTCTGATTTGAATGATTCTAACAGTCCCCCTTAAGGAATAACAGAATTTTGATGGACTCCTCGCATATCTCTATATGATATCATTTGTGTTCCAATATTGCAGCTCTATCTCTTGTGATTGAATCTTTTGTCTTACAAAATGATGTTGAGTTTCAATGTCCTTTGATCTTGGATGATAAACTGGATTGTTTTCCAACTTGATTCGAACTTTGATAATCACATTTGAATGGAGTTGGTCCTTTCTTTTGTCCCATATCTTCAAGAATTCACCTTAGCCAAATAGTTTCATAGGTAGCACTACACAATTCTTTGTACTCATCTTTAGTAGATGATAAAGAAATAGTCGGTTGCTTCTTATTGTTCCTAGAAACAACACAGGATCCTATGTTGAATGCACAGCCAATTGTTGATTTACGATTATCTAGACCATTTGTCCAATTAGAATCCAAATAACCTATCAACTCAACATTCAAATGGTTAGTATATTCAATGCCAAAATTTATGGTACCCTGTAGCTATTAGATGAATCTCTTTGCTACTTTCCAATGAAGCTCAAGAGGCTTAGCCATAAATTGGCAAAATATGTTGACTAAATATGCAATATCAAACCTTGTAGTGGCCAAGTAGTTCAAACTTCCCACCATTTGTCTATACAAAGTCGCATTGATTTTCTATAGTACCATTATCACTAGAAAACTTAACATTTTGTTCTAATGGAGTACATACAACTTTACAGTCTTGCATATTAAATATTTGCTCATCATCTTCTTTACGTACTTACTTTGAGTAATCAAAGTCTTACCATCTTGTCTCCGTACTTCAATTCCTAAATAATAATGCATTTTTCCAAGATCCTTCATTTCAAATACCCGTGATAAATCTTTTTTGATTTCATCAATCAACTCTGTAACACTTCTTGTTATGATTAAGTAATTCACATACAATGAAATTAAAATAACATTTTCATGTTCATCTTTCTTTATGTACAAACGAATCATTTTTACTCTTGATATACCCTTGTTGAAAGAAGAATTATCAAATTTCTCATGCCATGACCTTGGTGCCTATTTGAGACCATACAATGCTTTGTTTAACTTCTATACCAAATGTTATTTTTTCCCTTTCTTTACAAAGCCTTTAGGTTGAACAAGATATATTTCTTCTTTTAAATCACCATTCAAAAATGCTAACATCCATTTGATATAGATCCCAATTAAACTTAGTAGCAAGTGCAATCATGAATCTAAGAGTTCATTTTAACAAGTGCAATTATATCTTCATAATCTTTTTTTGTTTTGTTTTGTGAATAGCCTTTTGCAACCAATCTAGCTTTGAATTTATCAATAGTAGGTCATCAACTTTAAACTTAATTTTGAGCGACCATCTAGAGCCTATAGGAATTTTATTTGTAGGTAATTCAGTTAGTTCACAAGTGCTATTATACATAATTGAATCATAATCTTCTTGCATAGCATTCATCCATTCTTTATGATCCTTAGCTTCTTCATAATTGTGAGGTTCATCTACACTCATTACTTGGCCCATTAGAGCATAGTCATTATACCTGGTTGGTGCTTTGATTTTCCTCATTGATCTTCTTAATGCTTCATTATTGGATGGAGTAGCTTCACTTTGCATTGTTCCATGCCCACTTTGATCATGAGTTTGTTGATTTTCAATATCCAAACTTTCACTATCTTCTTCAAATAATTACCATGAAGTAGTGCTTTCTTCCATTTCTTCCTTTTGAACGACATCTGTAAATTCATGAAATTTAACATCTCTACTAGCAAAAACATTGAGTAGTAGTATTATACATTTTGTAGGCCTTATGATCAACAAAATAACCAATGAATATACATTTGATTGACTTAACATCAAGTTTCCTCCTATTTTCTTTTGGAATATGACAAAATGTCTTCCAAAAATTCTCAAATGGCTAACAATAAGTTTAGTACCAATGAAAGCCTCAAAACGAGTTTTATTTGCTAGATACTTGGTCTTTTTTCAACAAACAAATAATTGTTCTAACTGCTTCAACCCACAAATTATTAGGGAGATTCTTTCCTTTGGGCATACTCCTTGCACACTCTATTCTATTTTTCCTTTCATTCACACCATTTTGCTCTAGACTATGAGAAATCATGTATTGCTTGATAATTCCTTTATCTTCACAATATTTCACAAGATTTTTTGAAGTGTATTCCCCCCTTGATTTGATCTAAGAATCTTAATATTGTGATTTGTTTGTTTTTCCACCATAGTTCTAAATTCTTTGAAGCATTCAAACACTTCACTCTTATTTCTTAAGAAATAGATCCAAGTATATCTAGTGCTATCATAAAAAAATAGAAGACATTTATAAGCTCCCCCAAATGACTTGGTTTGCATGGGACCACACACATTTGTATGCACTAATATAAGAATATTTCTTTGCCTTTGATTTGACCTTATTGGAAATTCATTCCTATTTTGTTTACCCAATGCACAACCATCACAATAAATATTTTCATTCTTAAATATTGGAAGACCTTGCACCATCTTTTATTTTCTAGTAGAGATGTTATATTTCATGAATTTGCAAATGTTGTTCGAGAGGAAGGAAATGAAGAAAGCACCACTTCATGGAAACTACTTGAAGAAGATAGTTAAAGTTCAAATATTGAAGATCAACAAACCAAACATAACAAATAACAACTTGGACATGTCTACACTATGTTATTGACATATGTTCACTATTGGATGACACATACACAACATGGATACAATTTTGATATGACTTATTCTAACAATTTATTTGGAAGTTTGATTTCTTTGATCATATTTTTGTTGTACCTTTGACGGGATTTCAAGTGGAATTATTTGTATTGGAGTCTCCTTCTACCATAACACATTCTACATTCAAGTCTCTAGGTTTGTTCTTCCAACCAAGCCATATCAAAGAGCTTTTGAAGATTTTTCTCTTATTCTTTGATAATATCTAAGGTAAGTTTGGATTCTTCTAAAGTCATTTCTTTACGTTCCAATTTATGAAGTAGAACTTACTCGGAGCGGTCTTGGGTGTCCCACTTAATGTATGTAAGAATAACCTGCACTTGAGATGTTAGATTTTGAGTTTCCAATTCTATTGGGGGTTAGGAGAATACCATAAGTACCATTATTTCTCCATCTTATTCTAGAATTTATCCTAGTTTTCCTAATCAGACATAGTATTTAAAATAAATGGGGCCTATCCTTCTCTAATCTCTTGAATTCATTGTTAGTGTAAATAGTGTCATTACCTACCTAGTTAGCTAATCACCTATCTAGAATTAACCTATTCACACCTAGCTTAAGTTTACTTAGGCTTCTTTTTCTTTTTGTCTCACTTCATAGCATTGAGACGTGTGTCCTCATGACTTGAGACACCTATGGACACTTGCTCACCCACTTGTCAAGTGAGCTCACAAGTGTCCCACTTATAAAGGGGTAGTCAGTAGTTAGTCTTACTTTCCTACCTCCTCATCCTTGTCTATATAAGCAAGGCTGGATCATTGTATCATACACTCTTCATTTCATATTTGATAGACATACTATTGTGCATATTTTATTCACTTGTGGAAATTGTTTCATGCTCTCTTTGATCTTGGCATTCTCCAACATGGTATCAGAGTCGTGAGAGCATGCTCCTTCCTGCATTGAGGTGATTCTCGCACATAGTCCTATCAATGGAGCATCACAGAGCCAAACGGACAATGCCATCGCATTTAGAAGGCTCAGGAAATGAAAAATACCTTTTGTTTCGTTAATTTCAATAATTTTCATTTTTTGCACTTTTTTTGACCTCTATGCCTATTTTATGAAAAGATGTAGCCAATCTGCCCTCTGCTCATCTACTTGTTAGGGTAGATAATTGCATCCTTGTGAGATTTTGGTCATTTTGACCTATTAGCAATCTTGGAGGAAATTTCGGCCTATTTGGCCTATTTGTAGGCAGTTTGAAGCTTTATTTCATTCTCTGGCGCGTAGGAATTTGGATCAATTATTTGCAGAGTCATTGGAGTTGTTGCAAAGACATCGCCCTCTATTCCGATCAAGAGGCAACAAATTTTCTTCCCCATTCGGCTTCTTTGCAGGCTGATTTACATTGTGGCCTCTCAGACATATTTCACTCAACCTTCACCAGCTACCCACGGCCTCCAACTAACTTCAACAATCATTATCGACCCTTGAAGGGGTTCTCACGCCAGGCCTGAGGATTCATCTTGGTGAAATCACCCACTGCATCGACCTTATAAAGCCAGTAAACTCCAAATCAACAATGCCACACACCATCACAATATCGATTCAATATGATCCACACAGCCTTCAACAAATTTGGCATCAACCAGCTATATCGACCTCCATACAAGAAAGGCGTTGAAATTATAACATGCATTTGCTAGAAGTATTCTTATGGATTTGGAAACACAAGCTCTCTGATTTTACCCTTCATAAACCCACGCGGCCACCTTCATCCACGTAGTCATAACCTTTCACATATGTTGCTTTCATTATGGTAGTTTGCAGTGATTGAGATCTAAAAAAGCTTTAAGTATTTCGCAGAGATTATTCACAAATTGACAAATTGTCATACTCAGCGGCCCTCTACAGAGGCGTGTTGCATATCAGAATTGGTTTCTCCATCAATTTGTTTTGGATCTACTCACACCTGGCGAGTGAAGAGTGATTGAAAGGCTGATCGACCTGCATAGAGGCGTAGACACTCATGCATTTTCCTCGTTAGGCGGCTTGTTATTTGGTCAAACATCCCATGACCTCCATGGTGGCGAGTAAAGGTTGGCATAGTCTTCTGACGTAGATTTGCATCATTGTTGTAGATAATGTTTACCCCGTGTGGCCTACAAGGCGGCTCTAAGACTTGGAGCTTGTGTTCAATCTGCCTTTGAATTTATTTTTTGTTTTCTGTAGAGAAAAGCATCTTCACACCCAAGTCAAATCCTTCATACAGTACCATTTCCAATTAACTCTAGATCTTTTAAGATTTTCTTTTTCACCTATTGTAACAACTACGGCTATCACAACCAGCAAACCGGGGTCTAATTTTTAATTGTGAATAATCATAGGAAAGCTGATTCCAATGTTGGCATTTTCACATGAGATATTTTGGAAATTGTGCTATTTAATTGCAAATTTTAACTTCTAAAGTGAACATTGTAAGCAAATTTTGATGGGCATAACTTTCACCCTGCTTATCAAAATTTTGCAAGCTTTTTTTCCTTCATTTATTTCTATCAAAATTTCACAAGGAATCTAATTTTTCAAGATCTGGGTTGCCATTTTTAAAAATTGTAAAAATCTTTGTGAGTTATAAACAAAAGATTTTGACATCTAATTTTCATAACTTGTAAATTTTTTTTGCACATTGTTCTAGGGGGAATATAGTGAACACTAATCCTTCTTGATGGGCCTCTCTAAATCACCAAGAAAAAATTAAATAAAGTTAACTCTCAATTCCACAAATTTTCTTAAATTAAAGATTCCAAATATTCATCACTCTAACTCCTATTACTTCAATTTCTCATGGTCTTCTTAATTTCCTTCCATTTCTTCTAATCTTCTTATCAATTTCTCCTAATCTTCTTTAACTTCCTTTTGAATTTTCTACCAAACACATTCCTTACACCCCTTGAATTACAAGTGCCAAGTGTTAAATGTGGACACTAAAAACTGGTAAATTCTGACTTTTGAAAATGACATTATGTTTTGTCATTTATTATAAATATCTAAAAATTTAATATTTAGATACCATGTTTCGTCAAACTTGACAATAAGTATCTAGAATGCCAGAGTTGGCAAGAAACATAATCATACATATAAATCATAATGCATAAATTATTCGTTAAATTCTTACGACAGCTGTAAATTGTGATGTTCCAACTTCTTGTGAATCTTAGATACCAGCGCACGTGAAATCGTAGATAAACGTTTTAAGTTCTAGAACCGGACAACACTTCAGTCAACACGCAATCCCTTTCTTAAAAGAGTTTCATTTTTTTAGAAGAACAATGCTAGCGACTAGCGAGTAAATCTTGATAACCGACGTCAAAAATCGCTGACAGTCACCTACCTTTCCAGAAACTATTCAAGGGACCGTTTCCCTCCTTCTCGATGCTTTGACCAATTCTAATCTCTCAGTCCACTATGCCTGCTCAACACGCACCTCCTTTTCCTTTCTCATTTCGATGAACTAGCCGCCTATAGAGAAAATATCTGAAAGTCTTACCTGCCTAAGCCACCATCCAAAGGAAAAGATGCGCGTGCCCCACTTCATGGGAACCTTCTATGGGTGTGTATATGTATGCTCTATCTTTCAACCATCTTCCACCCAGACTGTTATGCCGTTTGCGCATCCAACAGGGGAAGGAAAATAACTAGTCTAATATTTGTTTGGAATCAGCTGCGTTGTATGCTCTCTGAAAGTTGGAGCCTTGATTGGGAACAAATCCTCTGTGAAAGTTGGGCACTTAAACTAGATGAGTACGTCAATTAAATTAGATGGCGGCGAGTCGTGGACAGGCAGCTTGCGGCAGGGAAGCACCAGACTGTTTGAGAGGAGCAGCAGTGTTTTCTCTCTGCCAACACACCACGAAGATGATATTGAGGCACTCAAATGGGCGGCCATTGAGAAGCTTCCCACGTATGACCGCCTCAGAACATCCATTCTTAAGAATGTAAGTCAAAACAATGGAATTCGCAATCTTGATGAGATAGATGTGAGGAATATGCAGCTCGAGACTCGACAGCAATTGATGGACAGGCTTGTCAAAGTTGCCGACGAGGATAACGAACACCTTCTGCAAAGGCTTCGTCAAAGAATCGACAGGTTTGGAACTTTCACAAGCCGCACACTGTTTTTCTCTGTTTTATTTTGAAGAAATTCGAAATGCCTATGGCTATTCAATTTTTTCCAATGGTGTTAACATTTCTGGCATGCCTGCAATTGGTTTTCAGAGTCGGGATTATATTGCCTGAGGTTGAAGTGCGTTTCGAGAACTTGAATGTTGAAGTGGATGTTCATGTTGGGGGAAGAGCGTTGCCTACGCTCTACAACTATGTCGCCAATATGATGGAGGTAGGATTTCTGCATTAGAAGATGCTAATATGAATTGCTCATCTTGTTCATTAAATTTAAGTCACTGGTTGTCCTTGGTTCCCAATACTTAGAGAAAATTTTCAGAAAGTAAACAAATGAAACCCTGGTAGGCTATACATGAGCCTAGCATCATGTACCAGTGGATTAAAGACTATTTTGACAGGTTTGAATGGTAGAATGTTCAATGTTCAATTATAACGGATAGTCCAATCCATCAACTATTTATCCATTAGAAGATGATAATATGAATTTCTCATCTTATTCATTAAATTGAAGTCATTGGATGTCCTTGGCTCCCAATACTTGGAGAAAAAATTCAGAAAGTAAATAAATGAAACCCTGGTATGCTATACATGAGCCTAGCGTCATTTAACAGTGGATTAGAGACCATTTTGACAGGTTTGAATGGTTTAAAAAGAATTTACTCAAGTATATTGCTTATGATTACTGGTCTGTACTCATTGTAGGATTCAACAGGAATATTAGTCTTGGTATTGTCAGTTGAGCTTATCATGTTTTGATGCTTTTTTGCAGGGAATTTTACACTCGCTTCATTTATACAAGGGAAACAAGACGAGCATGACCATTCTTCACAATATGAGTGGTGTGGTCAAGCCTGGAAGGTAACACACATGGCAATTCGATTCTAGTTTACTTTTCTATGTCCAATTCTCCCTGTTTCCTTATTGAATCTCTGTAATAATATAGGATGACACTTCTCCTTGGACCTCCTGCTTCGGGAAAGACTAGTCTACTCTTGGCTCTTACAGGAAAGCTCGACAAAAGTCTCAGAGTATGTGATAAGATAGGCTTGAAGTAATCAATATATTGTTTATGATTTGTAGATGTACAAGAAGTTATTGAGAACTTTAAAGAGTCCAATGTTTATTGAGCTTGGCAACTTCTTGGCACAGGTTGATGGATCAGTGACATTCAATGGCCATAGCATGGAAGAGTTTGTGCCACAAAGAACATCAGCTTACATTAGTCAACACGATATGCACATGGGTGATATGACTGTGAGGGAAACCTTGGACTACTCTGCCCGCTTCCAGGGTGTCGGACACAGATATGGTATTACTACTAAATTCAAATACTCTTTTGACTTGTTTTTTTTGTTTCAGTAGAAATGAATAACCCATGGATTTTCCTCTATGATAGATGTTTTGACCGAACTTTCACGGCGAGAAAAAGAAGCGGGAATCAAACCGGATCCAGACATAGATCTCTTCATGAAGGTGAGTGTTGCATTCTGATTGTGCAATACAGAGACCCCTTTTCTTGATGAAATTCATTAGTTGAGGTATTCACGAAAACTGGTGAAATATTGTTGCAGGCAACTGCAATGGAGGGACAAAAGTCCAATCTGATCACAGATTATGTCCTAAAGGTAAGTTTTCTCTTAAGTTTTGCATCCAAATAGAGTCTAGAGAAGGATCATATGAATTGCAGTTGATTGAAAACTTAATGGTGAAACAGATATTGGGGCTGGACATATGCGCTGACACCATGATAGGAGATGCCATGCGCAGAGGTGTTTCTGGTGGTCAGAAGAAGAGAGTTACAACAGGGGAGATGATAGTTGGAGGTGCAAATGCCCTCTTCATGGATGAGATTTCCACTGGTTTGGATAGCTCTACAACATTTCAGATCGTGAAATGCCTGCGGCAATACGTTCACGTCTTCAATTCCACCATGGTGGTTTCCCTATTGCAACCTGCCCCTGAAACATACGATCTCTTCGATGATGTAATTCTACTTTCTGAAGGCTATCTCGTTTACCAAGGGCCAAGAGAGTCCATTCTCGAATTCTTTGAGTCCATGGGATTCAGATGCCCCGAGAGGAAGGGTGTTGCAGATTTCTTGCAAGAGGTAAGGAGCTTATTTTGTGATCATACAACATTTTGTTAGTTTCTGTAAAATGTGAACTAGACCAGTAGGCTAAGCTCTGCTCAATATGACTATAATCCCTCCATGATCTTGGACAGGTGACCTCACTTAAAGATCAAGAACAATACTGGGCAGACACAAGGCAGCCATACCGTTTTGTTTCAGTCAAGGAGTTTGCAGATGCATTCCAATCTTTCCACGTTGCTACCAAAATAAATGGGGAACTATCGATTCCATATGATAAAAACAAGTCTCATCCAGCTGCACTCACCAAAGAGAAATTTGGCTTAGGGAAAAGGGAGCTTTTGAAAGCATGTATTGATAGAGAAATTTTGCTCATGAAGAGGAGCTCCTTCATCTATATCTTCAAATCCACTCAGGTTATAAATTTTGTAGTTAATTTGTTTCTAAATCTTGTCAGGTTTGTGTTGTGGGATATTTGGGGCTGAAATGGAATTTTTGAATGGAACCTGGTTTTGACAGATAACCCTGCTGGCTTTGATCTCTTCGAGTGTCTTCCTTCGAACTAATATGCATGAAAGAAATCTCGAAGACGGATCCGTCTACTTTTCAGCTCTCTTCTTTGGGCTGATTCAAGTGATGTTTAACGGCATGGCAGAATTGCAAATGACACTGGAAAAACTTCCAGTATTTCACAAGCAGAGAGATTTCAAGTTCTTCCCTGCCTGGGCCTACTCTCTTGCCACTTGGATCATGAGGATTCCTCTTTCTCTAATGGAATCTACAATATGGATCATTTTGACATACTATATCATTGGTTTTGCCCCAAATCCACAGAGGTAGGACCAGGACTACTCTTGAAGCCTATATATACATAATTGTTCTGCTGTAGCTATTGTATTTGAAAATCTAATGTGGGTATTTTCTTTTCTTCTATATGCAGGTTTTTTCAACAATTGTTGTTGTACATTGGAGTTTCTCAGGCGGCATTAGGGCTGTTTCGATTCATAGCAGCTGTAGGACGGAATCGAATAGTGGCAAACACTTTTGGTTCATTCGCCATCTTGGTTATTTTTGTTCTAGGAGGATTCATCATCTCCAGAGGTAGGTACATAGAAACCTTATAAGTGTCGAGATTATTTATCATAGTTCTCGTGCTAAGTGGATATAAGTAAGAGTTATTGACCTAGGTATGGTAACTGTGACAGATGATATTAAAAGCTGGTGGATATGGGGTTACTGGATTTCTCCTCTCATGTACGCTCAAAATGGTATTGCAGTAAACGAGTTCTTGGCAAGCAGATGGCAAAAGGTTTGTAATTTATAGTTCCGTTACCTGCTTCTACTAATCAGTAATCAAAGACAAATTCCCTTCACCAAATTCATCTCTTTGTGTTTACAACTTTACAGGATAACATCGGTGTCCGATTAATGCACTCTCGCGGACTGTTTTCTGATGACTGGTGGTATTGGCTATCCATTGGAGCGCTTTTTGGGTACAATATTCTCTTTAATGTTCTATACACAGCGGCGTTACATTATCTTAATCGTGAGTACCTCCAACTCGATCTGTATTTGGTTTTCATTGGCATAAGAAATCCCTTGCCTGTAAATATTAAATAATGTGCTCTGTCTATTTCATCAGCACTTGGAAAGCCTCAGGCTCTAATTTCTGAAGATGTCTTGAAACAAAAGAAGGAATCTACAACCGGTATTCAAGGTAATTGACCGGAAATGCATGATATATTACTATTAGGAAGCATTACCATCCACCCTGATAGCTGCTCAAACTCACTGAAAAGTTCAGTTCTAATATGTTAACAATTGTAAAAACTTATGCAGGGAAAATTTCAGGAGGACGGAGAAATAGCAATGTTTCAAATAATTCTGACCACAGTACAGACGGCAAGAAAGGAATGGTTCTTCCCTTCCGAACTCTGGCCATGGCCTTTGACAACGTCAACTACTATGTTGACATGCCCGCTGTAGGTTGCTTTCCTTTCCATCTGAATTTAAATTCCTTTGTATAGTCTAGATTTTTCATTTGAATTGTTGTTCATAATCATTTCTATACAGGAGATGAAGATACAAGGAGTTACAGAGGACAGACTCCAGTTATTGAAAGGGATAAGTGGGTCATTCAGGCCTGGAGTTTTAACATGCTTAATGGGGGTGAGTGGGGCAGGAAAGACGACCTTGATGGATGTTCTTGCAGGAAGGAAAACTGGAGGGTACATCGAAGGTTCCATTACTATATCTGGTTATCCCAAGAAACAAGAAACCTTTGCTCGCATTTCTGGTTACTGTGAACAAACCGATATTCATTCTCCCTATGTTACTGTCTATGAATCCCTAATATACTCTGCTTGGCTTCGTCTCCCCAAGGATGTAGATCGACAAACAAGAGAGGTGCATATTTTATTCTTGAACCCCAATTCGCTTGTTATTTTAGTTCAGCGGTTTGGAAAAGGTAAAAACAAAACTTAACAACCAGTTTTTGAACAGATGTTTGTGGATGAAGTAATGGAGCTTGTAGAACTAACTAACTTGAAAGGAGCTCTGGTTGGTCTCCCTGGAGTTAATGGGTTGTCCACGGAACAAAGAAAGAGGCTAACAATTGCAGTGGAACTGGTCGCAAATCCTTCGATTATCTTCATGGATGAGCCAACATCGGGACTTGATGCAAGAGCTGCTGCAATTGTTATGCGAACAGTCCGCAATACAGTGGATACAGGACGAACTGTTGTGTGCACCATTCATCAACCTAGTATTGACATATTTGAAGCCTTTGATGAGGTATTTATTTGTAATTTCAATTCGCATACTAGTATTTTAGGAGCTCGTAGATCCGTAGGTGCTGAGAATGTGAATGAAATTGCAGCTGGTGCTGATGAAGCGTGGAGGGCGGATGGTTTATGTAGGACCTCTGGGTCACCGTTCAAAAGATCTGATAGACTATTTCGAGGCGATCGAAGGTGTTCCCAAAATCACAGAGGGTTACAATCCGGCGACATGGATGCTAGAATCAACCTCCGTCGGAGTTGAAATGCGTCTTGGGGTTGATTTTGCAGACATCTACCGGAATTCATCTCTTTACCAGTAAGTTGTCATTGAATTAATAATAATTGAGGCCTTACTGACCTTAATCTTCTGCCAACTAGAAAACCTCTGGTTTTTGCTAATGAATTATGAAATGAAAGATATTTATGAAAGAGTGGTGATATGGTGCAGGCAAAATCAAGTATTGGTGAAGGAACTTGGCATACCAGCTCCAGGGTCAGAGGATATTTACTTTGAATCACAGTTCTCGCAACCTTTTGTGACGCAGACATGGGCTTGCTTGTGGAAGCAGAACTTGTCATATTGGAGAAACCCAGAGTACAATGCAATTCGTTTCTTTTTCACACTAGTCACTGCCCTGATGTTTGGCACAATTTTCTGGAGACTTGGCGGGAAAACGTAAGGAAGAAATGGTGCTTTCTAGGTATAATCTGCATTAAACATTAAGTTTCATGTCCTGTGAATTTTAACGCTCCTGTTATAAACTGCAGAGGAAGGCAGCAAGATGTTAATAATGCAATGGGATCCATGTTTGCCGCCGTATTATTTATTGGCATGAATAATTCATCAACAGTTCAGCCTGTTGTAGATGTGGAAAGAACAGTCTTCTACAGAGAAAAAGCTGCAGGGATGTATTCAGCCCTTCCCTATGCCTTTGCTCAGGTATGTTGCCGCACTTAACAAACTGATATCTGAATCAATTCTTGACCGTGTTATATAATTGGGGAGTAAGTAATTATGGGATGTTGGGTCCTCCAGGTGCTCATCGAGATACCCTACGTACTTCTTCAAGCGGCAATGTATGGAGTGATGGTGTATGCAATGATGGACTTTGAATGGCAGGCAGCGAAATTCTTCTGGTTTCTCTTTTTCATGTTCTTCACATTCTTATACTACACATACTACGGGATGATGGCTGTCTCTCTTACTCCCAATGCAAACGTAGCTGCAATTGTGTCCACGGCTTTCTATTCGGTCTGGATGCTTTTCTGTGGGTTTTTAATTCCTCGCAGGGTAAGCATCGATTCAAACTCAAAGTAGATATAATGTTTCCTTAAACATGGTAGACTAGTGTTTCTCAACTGTGTGTTACTGTTTGTTGGTATTGCAGAAAATCCCGGTGTGGTGGAGATGGTACTACTGGTTATCCCCTGTTGCATGGACTCTGTATGGACTGGTAGTATCACAGTATGGAGACATCTCGGAGCAAATGACACTGACAGACGGCACCAGAAAAACAGTGAAGGAGTTCTTGAGGAGTAATCTTGGATTTAGACATAGCTTCTTGGGAGCTACGGCAGGCGTTACTGCGGGATGGGCCATGCTTTTTGCCTTCATCTTTGCCTTCTGCATCAAAACTTTTAACTTCCAAAACAGATAATACAAGCGTAAAATAAAATTCATACAACTCTCTGATGTGACTCCTTCAACAGTCAGGAGACGCGAACAAAGAGTGAAATGTAATTTGTTTTTCTAATGTTTTCCATAATAATTCATTTATTTATATTTTTTTTTAATGAAAAGTATATTTTTTATTACTGCGAAGAGTATTTCAGCGTCCACTTTCCCTTATCCAAAATGCTTTCTAATGTGGTGGGAGAAGGCTATAACGCTGTCTTTTTGTGATGGCCCATGGTAGGGCCAACGAATAAATTTTTTAAACAACTTTAGTCTATGAAACGTGTCTTTTGTAAAACAAATAACTAGCACTTGTATCAAAGGAGGTGCAATGGTTAGGTCGATTATATTTTTTATAATTTATATTTGAGAGGAGGTCTATAAGTGATGGGAAGTTTATAGATCCACCATGGAGGTAAATATGCTCATGCTATTGTCATGGTGGTTAGTATATGGCTAAAATATCTATGCACCAAATTTGCCAAGCCAAATTGGATACCTTAACATAAAAGTTGGTTTGAAGAAGAATATTGTAAAAGTTGGTGTGAAAAAGAATGTTGTCTAGCTTAATAGAAAAAGTATCTTTAAAATATTTTAATAAATATTTTTTCCATAAAGTTTAGTCTTTCATTCTTTAATAAGCATTTTTTGTTTTATATTTGACTAACATTTTTCAAATATAAAATATATTAGATGGTACAATTATGGTGTCAAATAACATAGATTTGTTATCATCTATTTTAATTTGTTTTCCTATCTATATTTCAATTAATGAATCATGTTAATAATAATTTGACTATTAACCATTTTAATACATACTCTCTTTTCATATATTTGTTTTTCAATTATATATGTATAATAAATTTAAAATTAAATAATTATATAAATTATATTAATTAAAAAATTTAAATCACAAAAAAATATTGATACATAATCTAAATTCTTATTTTTATAATTACAAATATTTAATTTTTTTATTTTTTTTATAATATATTTGTTATTTTTTATATATTCTCTTATTTTATTTTTTTAATATTGTTTAATAATTTTTGTAAATTAGATTAAATTAAAAAGAATTAATAATACATTAAAAATTACGAGATAAAAAAGATCACTAATAAATATGAAAAAATCTAAGCTCTAAGATACACAAGGAGGAGTCCAAAGATAAAGGATCAGAAAATAAAGTATTATTTGAAATCATTTGTACTTGGTCATGGAGTATCAATTTCAGTACTATTGGGTAGTCATTGACAATAAGTATCATATTAAACATTTTTATAATTTTATATTCTTCACTAGTCAAATTATAGCCTTTTTATATTAATAATTTTTTAAGAAGTTTAGATATGAGAATATATTAATATTTATTTTAATAAAAGATTTATATTTTATCTTCAACTTTCTTACACTTCAAGAATAAAATCTATATATTACTGTTAAAAAGTAGTAAATGTTACTATTTTTTATGAAATTTATTGAACAGGGTAAATTTTAAAATGATAATCCATTGGTTTCTTGATTTATATTAATAGCCATTGAAGATTTTTATTTTCAAAATTTGTGGCAAAGCAAACCTCTATGAGGATAACAAAAGTTACAATCTAGATTCCAAGTGTTTAATATTGCTCCTTCTGAAGCAAATAAATGGGGAGATCAATAAGTTGCTACTATGACAGCTTTGTTGTCCTTACAAGGACTATTAAGAGTCCCTAAATGCGTCAATTAGAACCACATTATGTAAGCTTCCCCATCCTCTTCCCTGTAATCCTCCCAATATATGTGGATACATGCATTGCTTCACTCCTCACAATTGCTTCTAAGCAGATAAATCCACATTACAAATTAGTCTTGGTGTGCCCATCATGAACATTATGGTTGTCTCAACATTATTCCTTATGCTTGTATATTTTGCATCTCTAGTTATGGGATGGACATGCATGGACTTGTGTGGCCTAGTTCAATTGAAGTACCCATTTGGCACAGGCCCTGGCTATGGAGACCCTAGGTTTCAAACCTACATAACATGCCACAACTAGAGACAACTGATTTTCACATCTTACAGAGGCTCATATCTAATCCAAGCTATAGATTATAAGAAGCATGTCATCCACATCAAGGATCCCATCTTGTCCACCTGCAATTCAATGCAGCGCAGTAGGAGTTTTGGTCTAGACTGGGCTGCTCCATTAAGAATAAAAAATGATGCCTTTGTTCTCCTTGGCTGCTCTCCTACTTCATGTCTATATG
Source organism: Sequoia sempervirens (assembly GCA_007258455.2). Lineage (NCBI taxonomy): Eukaryota > Viridiplantae > Streptophyta > Pinopsida > Cupressales > Cupressaceae > Sequoia > Sequoia sempervirens. The sequence continues at coordinate 27,930 of VDFB02284513.1, forward strand.
ATCCCAATAACTACCTCTATGATATTGGAAGTGCACATATCTACAGTAGTTTGTATGCATGTCTAAGGATTGGAGGGTTGGATGTGCCTATCCATGCATCCACATCCATTTGTTGTGTGTATTCTCCCATCAATCTTGGGTCTGCTGTTGAAATCGGGTAAATACAGATTTCAGAAAGTGAACAAAATGTAGAATATTAGGATTTTGCTGCACTACCTGATATTACATTTGGATTGGTAAGGTTTAGTCGCTCTATTTCTTGAGGTGACATCATCTGTTCACCATGTATAGGCTCTGAACTCTCTCTTTCTCAGGTTGAATTTCTTCTTACTACATTGTTATTTTTGCCCCAATCATCTTCTGCTCTTCCTGAAGACAAAATCAAGGAAGAAGTTAGTTACACGTTTTGTTGTTACTTTACAAAGGACTACAAAGGAAAAATGTGCTCAAGCAAAGGAAGATTTGAAAATCCAAGAATGTTGCCATAGTATCTTACAGCTTGTTCAATGCCTTTGTCTTCTTGTGTTTTACAACCTCAATACTCGACAACATCGTTTGAAGTTTTGCAAAAGGGACATATTTAAAAGTTAAAAAGAAACAACAAACATATATATTATAAACTTCCCTACAAGATATTAATATATCATGATATTGGTGGCTCAGGAGATGAGAAACGAAAAAGGTAAAATCAAAATCTTCCATAAGGATAGTGTGTAGGGTGAGTAGAATGGGGTGATCTCATCTATAGGAACATTTTGTAACACAAGTAAAATTAGTGCATCGGTCCACCTGCATACCAAAAACTATTGAATAAGTTAGTAAAGGGGAAAATATTGTGTAAAGACATATAGTGTCAACTGCATAGTGTAGTAAAGTAGTGTCCAATTCTAATGGAGCGAGTGGGAGGTTTGAGTGGGAGAAGGAGCAGCAATGGAGTTTTAAACTCGGCCAAGGAAGAGAGCGATGATTCGGATGATGATCCTGATGGGGTTTGGTCCCTAACGGTTGTGTTTGGAGTTGGTGGTTAGGCCTTCCTCTTGGCTGTGTGGGGGGTCTCTGAATGGTGTGGCTTCATTTGGAGTAGAGTGTGAGGTGTGGCGTGGGCTTGAAGGCCTTTGTTTCCTGGACGCCTCTGCTTCTTCGATGAGCTCTGTTGTTTTGGCGTCCTGTGCTTCATGGTGAAGGCCTTCTTTGGCTGCATTCCTATTGTGGAGGCCCTGGTCTAAGCTTTTTCATGCGATTCCCTATGATAGCTTCATGGGGAAGAGTGTGGTGGTCTTTGAGATCACTGTGTCTTGTCTATGTGTCATGGTCTTCATCAGAGCTTCTTCTTTGTGGCTTGTGTTGGTTTTGCTATTGCTTCCCTCTTTTCGTTGGTGGGGGATGGAGTGGTTCATGGCGTGGATTTTGGAGGATTCCTTTTTTTCCTCTTTTTCTTGTGTGGCTTCTAGTAGGTTTTTGTGGCTTGGGCTTGTGCCTCTTTTGTTGTCAATGCTACTTTTTATTTTTGGGGTTTTGTTTCTATTGATGGCGATCTTGGGTTTCCTCTGTGGTTTTGGCTAGAGTCTTGGAAGCATAGTTGCTTGGCTTAGGTTTCTAAGTTTAGTGGTGCTCCTTGGGTCTGTGTTGCTTTTTCTTTTGTGGGGGCTTGTTGTCTTCTTTGTGTTTGATAGCTCTTTGTTAATGGGTTGGAGAGCTATTACTTCTGCGTTGGGTCCCTTCTAGGTAATGGCAGTTTTGCTGTTGCTGGGGATGTTGGTTTTCGGGCTTGAGTTGGCCTACTTTGGGTCTCTTTGTTGGTCTCCCTCTTGGGTTGTCTTGTTCTTGTTGTGGATGGAGGGTCCTGCTCTGTTTCAATAGGCGTTGTTTGGATTCTTATTGAGCCTTTGTGCCTTTCTAGTTGAGGCTTGCTATTTGTGGGTGTTGGTCTCTTTCCAGGTTATGTCAAAGGGGGGTATGGCTGCTTGTTTTGTTGCTGCACTGGCTTTCTTCTCAGATCCTATGGAGGTCGATTTAGCTCCTATGGAGGTGGAGTTGGGAGGTGATTATCATTGGCTTCCTCAGTTGTTGATCCTTTTGAGGTGGACGCTTCTCCTATGGAGGTGGAGGTTGAGGGTGCAGGAGTTTTCAGGCGGTAGTGGACTTGTTGGTCATGACATTATCTCCATTAGAGGGGAGCTCCCTCCTTTTGAGGTGGAGTTGGAGTTGGATTCCTGGTTTGATTGGTGGCTTGATTGGCTTTTAATGGCGATTGGATGCTTGGTTGATGCTAATGGTTCTCTATTGGGTTCAAGGTCCCAGGTAAAACCTATTTGTATTCGATTGAGGGCTCTTGGCCCTTATAATTCCTTTGCGCAGCTTGTGTTGTCCTACTATTTTTTTTATGTTGCTACTAATGGGTTGCTGATGGTTTATATTTTATCTTTGATGCAACATATTTTTCTTAGATAGGGTTGCAGGTCCCTTCAAAACTATTATGTAATGGGTTTTGGGTCCCATCAAAACCTATTTTTCCCCTAATAAAAAACTATGTAGTGTAAAGTAATTTGAAAGTTAATTTGGAAGAGATTGGATTGGCAAGTGTTTACCTCATTTTTCATAGTGAGTAATTGTAAGCACTCTTCTTTTTTCCTGATAATTGTGTATGGATTGTTTTTCACTTTGGAGTACCGCTCAAAAGAGAACATTGGTTGAATATGAAGTCCATTTAATGATTTTACTCTTGATATAGTTGTAAATGTTAGTCCTTATCTTTCTATTTTACCAATATCAATTGTTGCTCTTTGTAGGGTCAGCCCTTGGGATTTATGTATAGTAATTGCCCATGCCATTGTTAATGGAATTTTCCTATGATTACCTAGTGATATAGGTATTATAGGTATAGCCTTTGGATCATTCTTGTTCCATGGTGGCCCACTGTAGTTATTGATTCTTACTACAACATACATTGGAACATCTGGTGGTTTAGAGCCTAGATTGTAAACAATATCAACAACCTCCCCAAGGGATCCATTTTCAAGTCCTACTTGAGTCCATAAGTTTGTTGTTAGCATTATTTTTCGGCGGAGTCAATATATTAATGGGGGATTTGCATTTGAGAAAATGAGTGAAAAGATTGACTATGAAATTGAGGCCCACTTTAATGGGTGTTTTGTTAATTACGCAAACCAATTTGTATTATTTAAACAAAATATCCATTATAAATGAATGAATATGAATATGTTTGAGTTGCTAATATGTTTATGATTCAGAGGCTAGAATACAGAGCCCCTATAACAGTTAGGGTCAAAGGAACAAAGTTTCAACATCAAAGTAGAGAAATGTCTAAATTTTTGGATAATAATTTAGTTTCCATTAAAGATGCACAAAAAGGAGGTTTGCCAAGTCTAAATAAACAAAAAAAGGCAATATTGGCTAGAGAAGTGAATTCTAAAGCTTCTAAAGTAAGACGTCCTAATTTGACAAAATCCCTTAAGGATAAGCCCTCTAAAATTCCATTTATAAATTCTTCACCATCAAAAAGCAATACCACAACAATACCAATTTCTGCCAAAATGATGAAGAACTAGATCAACAAAATAAACTATGTTTCTAATTCAAACTTACCAATGCATTCATCTGTTATAAATAATAATGTCAATTTTAATCTTATCAATTCTGATATGTATGAGCAAGAATTGTTAGATTTGAATTTGCTTCCTGAAGGACATCTCTAGAGAAGTTGATTATACCACCTATTTCTACACAATAGAAATCTGAAAGGATTATTGCTGGAGGATTTTATAGTTTTGATGGATCGGTTTTGAGTCTGATTGAAGAGACTTCTCTAATTCTTAATAGGCCTATTGTAGATGAGTATAACATAGATTCTGGTTCTAATCTATCTATACCGAGTGATTCAATAATTGCATATGTTGATTTTAAGAGAATTTTTCCCAATTTACTATTTGATTGACATTTTCCCGAGAAACAAATTATCACTTATTTTTATACACTAGAAAGAAAGAGATTCTTACTTTGAATTCTACTAATGAAGGAGTTCATAGCTTTAATGGGTCTAGGTTTAGTTCAATTGAAGAGGCTTTCTTATTCTTAATGACCCGATTGCAAATGAATATGCTTGAGTTGCTAATAAGAATGAGAAACATCTCAAGATATTAAACTGAAAGATAATCTTGATTTTTTTTCTTTATTGGAGGCAAAACTACGAGATGAAAAACCTCAAATCAAGGAGAAGTATAAGACATTAAAGATGAGCTTTTATCTCAAAATGTAGTTGTATGACTATTTTTACAAAAAATACGAAAGATTTGTTTTATGAGTGTTAATCCAAATTCTGATATTTTTTTTGTTTACCTTCTCTTGGATGTTTTAATTTGAGCATTGTGATTTTATTTACAAACAAATTTATTAAAAGTAAATGCTAAAAAATGAATTACATTCAAATAAGAGATGTTTATGAGATGTACCAATCAACTTGAATAAGAGATGGACTGATCATCAAGAGGGTCATAGTTCAATGGCAGAACATCCCAACAACAAATCAAAGATCCTAAATTCCAATCATAAATGAGCCATAAGAAAATTAAGAATAAAATTACAACTTAAAAAATTAAAAATTAAAATGATTATGCTGATAGAAAAATATAACTCTATTTCTGCACAGAAGATACAGTAGTTGCATTTGTTGAAGGGATTCTATTTTAAATTGTTTAAATTGACTACTACATGAATGTGCACAAAAGATACAACTAGTTTAAATTTTTCAAGTTCATTTTAATATTTTCTAATGCAGTTTGTAATTCATTGATTTATAATATGTTTTTTCATTCTACATTCCCTACCAATGTGCACCATGTACATGCTAGTTGATGGGTGCTCTACTTTAGGGGAAGCGTTCTTGTTCTATGATATCCATAACCTTTTGCAGATTTATTACCTGTTCACTGATAACTTCAATGTTCTTTTCTTTCAAATTTTGCATGGCCTTCTGCAACCTCTTCTGGTTGGGAGTATTTCAAACATGGATACCTATTATTTTGTACACACAACTTGAGACCAAATAAGCATAATTTTTTTTCCCTTCTTCAAAAATACGAATTAGACCATTTCTTTTTTTTGGCCTTAATGTTGATTTAATGACTGCTACAAATAGTTGAACTAATTTATTGTATTTTGAGCCATAAAAGTCAAATCCCAAACATTATGTTCATGAGATTTCTACCGTCAAATGCATTGACAACCAACATCTTTGAAGCAACAAATAGAGTGATTCCAAGGCAACTTCTAGTAAGTCCAACAGAAATTTGATTAAGCAGCATTGTGAATTCCTTCTGATTGATTTTTTAAAGTTGTAAGACAGTTGATGTTGCAGAGTCGTTGTTGAAAATCATTGAGAGCATGTATTCATAATGTTGAAACTGACTTTTCTGGAAGATATCTCGTTGTTGTTTTACCATTTTTTTATTTTTTTTCTTGCATGATGTTTTGGCTTGAGCTTTTCCGGACTGCACTTGAAAACAGAAAATATGTTCAAACAAAAAGGGTCAGGCCAGAAACTGGATAGGAAGATTTACTATCAAATATAATTCAAGAAATTTGCTTTACTGTAAAAATGACAGAAATTTAACTGTACCTTGAAATTGCAGACTTCACCTTTTGCATAGTACCATCTGAAGGGACCTTTTGTACATCAAACTTAGAGGTGACATATCTTCAGTTGGCCGAAACAAAGGAATTTAGTGTGTTATTTGAATTATTAAGGAAGGAGCCTATTTGATTTCTGTTTTCCTAATTATTTTTTTCTTGTTGGCATATCTTCTAACTAAAACAAACAAACCAAAAATCATGACTTACAAATTCTCAGGTGATTTTTCTTCATATTTGATTGAAGGTATGTCAAGCAAAGAGCTGCAACCAACAAACAATGTAGATAAGTAAGAAATGCAATTGATGGAGATTTGAAATAAAATTCTAAGAAAAGACTTCAAACTTAGAAACATGTAAATTCAGAACATTACTTTTCAAAATGGGGCACAAATGCAAACTGCTTATCCAATTTACTGTGATCGATTGCTAAATGTTCGCTGATATTTGCAACTGAACCTTGCATCCTATTCTTAGTGCTTGGGAACAACAAAACATGTGCCTCTAGCTCTGCCCAATCCATGACAACTGCATTGCTTTGAAGGAACTGAGGTATTGAGTTTGACTCTTTATATTGGGTGTGATTTATGCTGTAGCCAAATAATTTGTGATATGCCTAAAAAAAGTCCCTTGAACTTTACAATGTCTTTTCTAAACTCATCATAAGTAAAAAATCATTATTTGAAGAAAAGCAACATTCATTTTCCTTGACAACTAAACATTGAATACCCATCAAATCAGAAAGCAAAGAGATATCCATAATCTCGTCAAGCCTTCTGTTGCTTCGAGAAGTAAGAAACTGTATTATCTTTTCATATTGCAAACGCTGCTGAGCCATTCCAAACATGAATGCTACCAAGTCATTGCTGGCTCCTGTGACCAAAAGATGCCCCACCAACAAAAAAAGGGAAACTATATGTTTATAAAATAAATTATAAAATGTGCATTCCATCATCTATTGCAAAAATGCTTGATAATAAAGTATAAAGAATGCTCGAAATCATTTCTTCAGTTGGTAAGGGAAACATGCTATAAAAAAAATGCATCAGTTTGAAAAGATGAATCAATCCAACTGATAAAAATACAAAAAAATAAGACATTTCGAGTCCAAATACATAATCTAAACCTTGAATATCAACCAGAACAGGTAAATTGAAAAATAAATTTTTCCTTGACAAGCCTACTTTTGGTTGCACAAATGGAGGTTTTTGAGCATTTTGTAACAAGGCCTTGAATTCTTGCTTACAGACCCCAATAATATTTTCCTTTTTGTTTTGATAGTGTAGAAATTCTACAAATTTTTGCACACAAAGACAAACATTTAAGTATACATGAAAATAAAATACACATACAAGGGTTCATGTTTGATATGAAAAGATGTAAAATGACCCAACTATAACTTGTATTTTGAACCTCCCCAGTCTTATCCTCATGTAAGAAATTTTCTTGAATTGAAAATTAGAAGTCCCACTTCATCACATCTATTTTGGAGCTCTCTATTTGTGTATGTAAATTTGTGTGAAAGAGGGAGAGACAATATTTTTGACAAACAGAAAAGTAGCCTGCAATAATTCATAGTACCAAGCTACAAATGAATGGATCTCCCTATATGAAAAATGTAGAATACAGTTAAATACTAGAGAAAAAGCAGGTGGAAGGATCTCCCTATGTAATAAAAGGAAAAAATGAAAGTATATTCCTCTGACTGGAGATGCCTGATATCAAGTTTTAACCATTGATCTCAATGTTTGTTTCATCAAGTCGATAATCAATACTCCCTATATCCATAATTCTTATACTCTACATTCTATTTTTTCACTCTGAAACAAGCTATTTATCGTCTGCTACTCTATTCCAAACTTAGCTATTTCGGTTTAGGTCTATAAGGTATAAAAATATCAGTTGAAGGAGAATAATAATAATAATAAGAGGCCTGGAAAGATTTTGATTAAATTGGATAGTGCATAACACAAATTAGAGAATGGGTATTAGAATATTTTTAAGATGAGAGGAAACCTATCTCCTTCGGTTGCTGCTAAATGAAAGCTTTTAAAGAGCAATGGCAGTGTTGTTATTTTCAGTTTAGTACAGGCAGTGTTGTTAACTTCAGTTTTTAATGCATATCGGACATTGTTATTTTCAGTTTAGCATAGACAGTGCTATTAACTTCAGTTTTTTCCATAGAGGTAAGGATAAGGCTTGTGAAGTGCAGTTTTTTAGGTGACCGGGATTTTTCTTTGGCGATTTTGCTCAGGCATGAGACAATTTTTAGTCAGGTGTGAGACAATTCTGGTGGGCTGTGCCCACAATAAATAGCCTATCGGCTAAATAAATTATTTACTTTGGTTTATTAAAATGTGTGTTTTTATTAAGCAAAAGGCTGCGCGTCTATATATTATATTAATAATCACAATAGATAATTATAAAATTCTCACAAAAAGCAAGAGTGTAGTAACTAATTTTGCAAGCTGGATAATATTCATGGAAACATTTTCTTGTACTCAGCTGCCCAACAAAATTACATCCAAACCCTGAATTTGTATCCCTATACAATATTTACTGCTACTTAAAGTTCATACCCCTATACATTAAACATTGCCACTCTAGATTATGTATCCATGTTCTATAACACTGCCAACTGAAACAAAAACATTGCAACCATGAAGAAACTAACTTTCCCTGCGAGAACATTGAACTAAATTCTCACCTTGTTCCTCTTGTACTGCTACCTGAACTTGGTTCCTACAAGAGCTTATGAATGCACTGTTATGTTTATGTTTGGCACTTATCGATTATCCCTTATTGCTCTTTGGATTGATGGTGTAGTACTTACTCGAAGGCCTTGCAAACAGTCATGTGTCATGATAATTGAGATGGCATGTAACTTTTTCTTAAACTTATTAACTTCTTCCCTGCTAAACTCAAAATGGTGCCTATTGAGTGTTGTATACAGGGAACTCAAAGGATCTTTGAGTAGAGATAGCTTCATACCCTCATAATCATCAACATACCTTTGTTTATGCAAAAGGTAGTGCCTTGGAAACAAGTCACCAACAAAGCCCTCACCCTAACAAAAATCATTGTTTGAATGCTTTTAAGCAAAGCATTATTTTCTAGATAAACCTCATTCACCACCTTATTTGCAATGGACTAAACTGAATTGAAATTTTGCACTAAATCGAACACATTGGAAATGAAAATCGACAAGAGATTTGCAGGAAAGATTAGTCATTAAGACTTAGTATGTAGTATTTCCTCCCTTGTAACTGACTTGATACAACTAAGAATAGTAGGGAAATTTACCTTAAATGCATGATGTAGGTGTTCCTTCTCTATGTACCCTAAAAAAGGGTAACTCCCATGGGTGAACAACAACTGGGGCTCTGTAATTTCTTGGGTGATACTCCATTTTGTAGACCAATGTCAAACAATGACTATGCTTAGACCATGTAACTTGTTGCTACTACACGAACTAGACCCTTCAACCGCTTTCCTTCCTGTGCCACAAAATTTAAAGCTTTTTGCAACAACACAAACCAAAGCCAATGTGCACCTTCCCACCAAAATCACAACCATTGCAAATTTTACTTTGACATAAACCCTGATTAACTACTTTTATGCCTTGCTAAGGACCAATTTAAAGAAAAATGCCTTGAATTCATGTTTCCCAAACCGGCCTTGGAAATGAGAATTTGGGGGAGGATGACACGCTTCAAATCTTTGTCACATAGAAGAATCTGGAGATTATTATCTTTTCATATTAATGCCTTACTACCGTAGGTTTGTTGTAATTGCCACCTCATACTATTAATTTACATATCAACAAATGATGCTTAAATGTGAGAAGTACCTAACCCTGCATTCACCCAAACAAAAGTTAGATTTTTAAATTGTGACAATTGGTAGGATTTGGAGTCCCTTGAAAACATCACTTGACAACACTTTTCCCATGCGACACATCATTATATTTTCTGCTTCGACATCAAACCTAAATTTTAAGCACATGTTTAGCCTGAATTTGTCTGTCCCTTATTTCTCATTTTTAAATCCTATGATGACGATTTCTTATGAATCCTCCTTAGTTGTATTGCCTAAAGAGACACCTTATGTCCTTTACAGACTTAAAACTTCTTTGATTCCAAGCTTCAACGCTAACTCCAACCCTAGAAGAATTGTTGTTGCTTCTGCAAAGTTATTAATACCTTTTGGAAGGTGAAATGAACTGACTGCTATTACCTTCCCAAATGAATCTCTAATGCATATGCCTACACTTGATTTACTTGGGTTACCCCTTGAAGCTCCATCAAAATTAAGCTTTACAAATTCTATTTGAGGAGCCTTCCATCTAATTTTGCTTCTATCCACCTTTTTGATAATACTTTTGTGTAGGCTTCCATCAAAAGCCAATGTTATACTCTTCCAATTTTTTAGAATGGTATCATCCCAGCTTGTGAACATGAAACAGATGCTTTTATGCTTTTGAACATTTGAATTGACAACTTTAGATATCACCTTTTCAATCATTGCATTTGTGACTTCAACTACAGATGTAATTTTTCTGAAAATGTGCACATTACATTCCCACCAGATGTTCCATATGACTAATGCAGGAACTACTTGCCATATACAAGCAAAAGGAGAAGATTGATATAAGATTGGCCAAATCTAAAACAACTCCCAAATTGTATTTGGTAGTGGAGTAAACAAATTTAATTTATTCTTAACACTGACCCAACACTGTTGTGCAAAACTGCATTGAATGAGCAGCTGATATGCTTTTTCTAACACTTCTTCACATAACGAACTTTTGAAGGGACTCACTATTTTCAATTTTGTTAGCTGATCACTTGTTAGTATTCTCTTCCTTAACACTAACCAAACAAAAATCCTTGTCTTGGGTAGAATTTTGTTGTTCCAGTGAAACAAATAATCTTTTTGAGAAACCATTTGATCTTTGCTTTGGCTTAAGGCTCTATATCCTTGTTTCACTGAGTAGGTACCTTCTTTTGATGGATCCCATACAATCCTATCTGGTTTTGGTGAAATACATACCACTCTATCATTTAACAGCCTTTTAATCAAGGAGTACTGCTCAACAAAGAGTGAAGCACATGAGGAACTTTTCCAAATCACTTTCCCAATTAAATCATCTGTTGATTAAACATAGTCTAAAAAATTCTCACCCCAAACCTCAGTTAAAGTTGTCATTACATCTTGTAGTTCAGGAACACTTTGCAAAGGAGGGTTCCTATTCCAAGAATCTCTCCAAAACTTCACACTTTCCCCATTATTAATTTCCCATGTAATGTATGTGGTAATGATCTTTCTACATGAACTAGAAAATTCCACATGGCAGAACCCTTGGGCGGATTAGAGATTGTGAAAATTCTTGACAAACTTGCACTATCTAGATACTTCACTTGCATTACCTTGCACCATTTAGCCTCCGGTTTTGTATACATTTTCCAAGCAAGCTTAGCCCCAAAAGCTTTATTCATGTTTAGTATATTGTGAATGCTTGCTCCACCTTGACATTTCTCCCCTGCCATACCTTCTAGTGAAATTAGTGACACTTATTACAAGAATGGAAAGATTGAAGGTGTTGTCATTGATGCCAACTGGTTATCCACTAGTTGTTGGTTGTATATGTCGAGGATATTGAGAAAATTATAATAAATATATGTTGCAGGTATTCAGTGGTTTCTTTGGGTTTTGGTCTAGATTTTATCTTGTGGTTATGTGGTTCAGATATGTTGCTTATGGTTGTTAAAAGGTGCTATATTCAAAATTTTGACTGTTGGTTCATTGTACAGTGCAAGTTGTGTTCACTAGTTGTGAACTATGGTTTTTCATGTTTCTGGTTGAGGTCTGAGAGAAATGTTGTTGGTCCGTTCAATTTTGCTGTCATAATAGTGGTTTACAATTCCTGAAAGGAACAAATTTTAGCTGAAATCACATATTTTTAGAAAATATAATGATTTAAGCCTTAAAAATTTCCATTTTAAGGATTCCAATTGAAGAGGGTTAGATCAAATCACCTTAAATCAAACCCCCTTGGATAGAACCTCGCTAGTTTTAAACCATACCTATAAATGCGTCTCCTTTACACCTATCAAAAATGCTGATAAAAAATCACTTTTGATTTAGCTTTTGGGGGATCAAATGAATTCATTTAAAATTTATTTCAAATGATTATGGTATTCCTCAGAACAAGCTATCCAATGAATATAATTTTAATATGTTTTGGTTTTGTTATGTATTTGTTTTAAGTTTTATTAAACATAGGTTTTTCATCAAAATGAATTTCTTTGTTCTTCACATGTGGAAAAATAGAAGATTATTAAAAAAAAATTAAAATATGAGTGCATCAGATATTGAAGTCCTGATCCAACAAAAAATTAAATTAAATTTTGACATATACAAAAAGTTACGCGTTATACGGTCGCTATGTCTAATTGTAATTTGTTTGACTTTGAAACTTGATTAAGAAAAAATATTTAATAAAAACTATCTAACCAAGTGGAAGCACTAGATATCAAAATTACAAATCTAAATTTGAAAGAATTAGAATTTTATCCTTCATGGAAAAAAACTATGCGTTATACGGTGCATCACTTTTTAAAAATGTTGTTTTCTGAAAAAATCAATTTTCGTGGAGATGGAAAAAGAAGTGCAATTTGATTCCAAAAATTTTGAAAAAAATATTTTTAGAATCTACAGACAAAATTTGATGAGACTCTAGTTTGCACCATCTTCAAATTCCTCACAGTTTAGCCTCTATAGGTGCCCGAATGTGAAGATTTAGTTAAAAAATAATAATTTCAGTGTCTAGTTTGGCCAAAAATTGTAAACCACTATTATGGGATCACATTCTTATGATGAGTGGTTTTAAAGTTGAGTTGCCCTAATTGTATTGAAGTTAATTTCAGCATTTGGAAAGTTCATGCTTAATGGTTCTATGTGTTTTACATTGGTTTGGCCGACCTTGTGTGAAATACTACTTTCAAGAATGATGAAGTGTGTTGGATCTATTTGGGTCCTTATGAAGCATGTGTTTGGGTCACCCTCATTCTAATTCTACCCTAGGATGTTTTGGCGCTGACCTAATTTGAATTTTGATTTGGATGGCTGACTTTCAATATGTTTCAAAGTTGAAGATGGTATAAATACAAGATGAGTTAGTGATGGAAAATATGCAAGAGTGAAAAAGAAGAGAAATAAGAGAACAGAGAAAGTGCATTTTGGTGCGACATTGATTCTATTCAATAAGTGTGTGTGTTGCAAGTGTGGGAAATTAGTGTGAAGCTTAACGCTGAGTTCCTAGACGCAGTGAGTAGAAGGTGAACTCTATCATTCATGCAAGTTGATCGAGTGATTATGGTAGAATCCTTTGTTGCATTGGGATTGTAGTCTCTCTGTAACAAGTCTTGTTTGTCTTCTTTGTATGTCTGTGGCAGTGAGCCCTCCAGGTTGTTAGCCCTATTGGACAGTAAGTCTTTATTTCTGGCAGTGAGCCTTTTGTAATCGATTTTGATATTATCTATAGTGTGAGTTAATCCTCACCGTGGTTTTTCCTTCATTGCGTAAATCTAGTGTTATTGTGTTTATGTGTTGGATTTGAATTTCTACATTGGCATTTGATGATTAATCATTTAGGCAGTTTTAAGTATTAGTTCCAGTGATTGAATTAAAGGTTTAATTTTGTGACAACTAATTCACCCCCCCTCTCAATTGTCCTATTCAAAAATTGGTATCAGAGTAAGGCTCCTTGGTGAAGAGCTTAACTACTTGAGGAAGGTCCAGGATGACTGGAAAAATGGTCTTTGATTATCTAAGGTTTGATGGAAATTATCTAAGGTTTGATGGAACTAATTATGGTATATGGAAAGTATTAATGGAATAATATCTAGAGTATTGTGGATATTATGTGGAGAAAGCTTACAAAAATATTTACACTCCTCCTGCTAATGGTTTGAGTACACCTGAAGAGATCAAATCACACGAAGCGAACAATAAGGCGAAGTCATCTTGAAGAATAGTCTGCATTTCGAGTTGATTAAGGTTCAAATTTTGAAAATGGCTAAGGAAGTCTAGGATGCTTTGTAAAGGGTGCATGATGGTGATGAAAGAGCCAAAGAGGCAAAATTACAGAACTTGGAAACTTAGTATGATCTTTGACATATGTTTGAAGATGCGAATATTAAAGATTATGTACAAAGATTGGATGAGATAGTGGCCAAAATGAGAGGACCCGGTGCTACTATAAATGAAACCAAGATTGTAAAGAAGATTCTCAGAACTCTTCCTGATGCTTACAGTGAGAAGGTGAGTGCTATTGAGCAAACTTTAGATTATAAGACCTGTATTAAGGATCTATTATTGGGATTTTGGACATCTTATGAGATGAGGAAGCCAAGTTTAAGGAATGGGTGCAAATCAAAGAATGCTTTTAAAGCTCCAAAAGATAAAGATTCAGATGGAAATTTTGATGAAATAAAAGTTGACTTTGTAAGAAGAATGAGGAAAGGCTCCGATAAGTGTGAAGGTAAGTTTCCATTTAAATGCTTTAGTTGTGGATAAATAGTTCATTATGCCACAAAGAGTCTAGAAAGAGCTAAAAGAAATAAACAAAGATATGAGAAAGAAGAGGAAGGAAAGAAGATTAAAAAAGCTTATTATGTGAATGAGAACACTAGTATATCTGTTGAGGATTCAAAATATGAAGATCTTGATACAATGAATGCTTGTTCTTGGCGATTAAGGATGAACCTACTTCTACTAATTCTTTAAAATAGGTAAAAGAAATCCCTCTGAAGAAGGAGAAAAATGAAGGTACGGTTATCTCTACCCTACATGCTAAACAAGAGAAGAATTTTTGGGTAGTTGATAGTGGTTGTTCACATCACATGACTAGTGATAAAAGTAAGTTTGTCAAGTTTGAAAAATATGATGGAGGCTTGGTTATGTTTAGAGATGATACTGGTGCTAAAATATGTGGGATAGGTTTAGTAAGTTTTGATGGCAAGCATCATACTGATGATGTCTACTATGTTAAGGGTTTAAGGCATAATCTGTTGAGTGTTGGTCAGATGTGCAGAAAATGATATGATCTTGTGTTTAAGGATGAGAGATGTGAGATCCAGAAAGGATCTGAAACATTGATTGCTACATGAAAGAAATCTAAAGGGAATATCTATCAACTTAAGGGTGTTGATGGATGATGTTTTATGACTCAGATTAATGATAGTTGGAGAATTTGTCACATAAATTTTGATAACTTGACAAGGATTAGTGTTGTTCAAGCCGTGAGAGATTTACCGAGAATTACAAATCCTATTAATGCTATTTGTAGGAATTGTCAATTTGGAAAGCAAGCAAGAAATCATTATAGATCAAAGGAAAAATCCACTATCGGACTACTATATTTAGTTCAAATATATCTTTGTGATCCTACAAAAGTAGGGTGATCCCACAATATTGGTTTACAATTTTTGGCCAAACTGGAGACTGAAATAATTTTTTCTAACTAAATCTTTACTTTCAGGCACCTATAGCGGCTAAACCATGAGGAATTTGAAGATGATGCAAACTAGAGTTTTGTGACATTTTGTCTGTAGATTCTAAATATAATTTTTTTTCAAAATTTTTGGAATCAGATTGCACTTCCTTTTCCATCTCCTTCGAAAACTAGTTTTTTTTCAAAAAACAACATTTTTAAGGAGTGACACTCACCATATAACAAATAACTTTTTTCCATGAAGGATAAAATTGTAATTATTTCGAATTTAGTTTTGTAACTCCGATATCTAGTGCTTCCACTTGGTTAGATAGTGTTTTATTGAATATTTTTTCCTTAATCAAGTTTCGAAGTCAAACCAATTACAATTCAAACATAGGTAGACCATATAACGTGTAACCTTTTTTGTATGTATTGAAATTCATTTTTTGTTGGATCAAGAACTTCAATATCTGGTGCACTCATATTTTTCAATTTTCTTTTTGATAATCTACTATTTTTCCACGTGAAATAGAAAGCTTTATTTTTGGTGAAAAACATATGTTTAATAAAACTAAAAAAAACAAATATATAATAAAACCAAAACATATTAAAATTATAGTATAGCTCGTTCTGAGGGATACTTGATTCCAGTTGGGTTTGTGAAGTCTCCTCCATTTTCATCCTCAACTTGAGCTTCGAAGGGAAAAAATTTTGATTTTTTTGGTGCTAGAGAGCAGGAGGGTGGGAAAAGGGTGGTTCGCCCGAACTAGGGGGGTTCGAGCGAACCAGGGTTCATTTGAACCCCTGTTCAAAAAGGGGTTTTCATTGTGTTTTTTGGCGGGATGGTGGGAACCTGCATTGAATGGGTTTTCTCGAACCCAAGTTCTAGCGAACCCTCTTTTGGTTCGTTCGAACCCCCAAAACAAATCTTTTTGGCATGGGGTCATTTTTTTCAACTTTTCCTTCCTCACTCCAATTGTAAACCACTTTTGTGGGTTCACCCATTAAGAAGTCTACTTGGTGAAAGGTACTTTATGCTTTTAATTGATGATTATTCTAGATATACATGGGTTACATTTATTAGAGAGAAATTAGATGCATTAGATAGATTCAATGAATTCAAAGCTATGGTTGAAAATGAAGTGAATTTGAAGATAAAATGCTTAAGGTTTGAAAAAGGTGGAGAATTCACCTCCCATGAGTTTAAAATGTTTTCTGAAGTGCATGGAATAAAAAGATAGTTATCTGCTTTGAGAAATCCTTAGCAGAATGGAGTTGTTGAAAGGAAAAATAGAACAGTTCAAGAGGCTGCTAGGTCAATGATTACTGAGGTTGGTTTACTAGAATTTTACTGGAAATAAGCTATTCATACCACTGTTTATGTATTCAATCGAGTTCAAGCAAGAGAAAACAATACAAAGACTCCCTATGAGCTATGGCATGGAAGAATTCCTACTATTAAATATTTCAAGTTATTCAGAAGCAAATGCTATATCATAAGAGATGAGGAAACTTTGGGTAAGTTTGATGCAAGAAGTGATGAAGGAATTTTTCTTGGATATTCTACTAATAGAAAAGCATATAGATGTTTCAATAAAAGACTGAGAAAGATTGTAGAAAGTTCTAATGTCAAGGTCAATGAGACAATGAAGAATCTTATTGACATTGATGGATATGTATCTGATGAACCTGATTGTGTAAGAATAGAAGAGATTGTGGAAGAACAAGAAAAAGATGAGCAAGAGAAGTAGGATGAATATAATGAAATAGAAGAAGATGCTCTAGTGATGACCCCTAAGACACTGAAATATGTACAAAAGAATCATTCAAAAAGTGAGATTATTGGAGACAAGACAACAAGTGTGCTGACTAGAAGCATAGTTGTTGCTAAAGTGAATCTATGTTTACTTTCTAAGATTGAACCGAAGACTATATGTGAAGCTTGTAAAGATGAACATTGGAAGGAAGCAATGAAGGAAGAAATTATGCAGATTGAGAAGAATCAAACTTGGGAATTGGTTCCAAGACTGATAGATAAAAACATCATTGGATCAAAATGGGTATTCAGAAATAAGTTGAATGAGAATGGAGATGTTGTTAGAAACAAAGCGAGGCTTGTATGTAAAGGCTACTCATAAGTAGAAGACATAGATTTTCAGGAAAATTTTGCTTCGATAGCAAGAATGGAAGCTATAGGTATGTTCTTGGCATTTTCTCCTCATAAAGACTTTAAGATCTATCAAATGGATGTCAAGTCAACATTTTTGAATGGTAAACTAGAAGAAGAAGTTTATATGGAACAACTAGAAGGATTTTAGTTAACAGATCAACCAGATATGGTGTGTAGATTGAAGAAAGCTTTATATGGGTTGAAGCAAGCTCCTAGAGCATGGTATGTGAGGTTAGAGAGGTATTTGATTCAACAAGGCTTTAACAAAGGTACTATGATAGTAATTTGTACTTTGAGATTGAAAATGACAGAATCTTGATTATAGTAGCGTATGTTGATGACATTATCTTTGGAGGAAATGAAAATATGTGCAAGAGGTTTGTAGAAGAAATGTAGAAATAATTTGAAATGTCTATGTTTGGGGAGATTAATTTCTTTCTTGGACTATAGATTAATCAAACAGAGAGGAATTTTCATTTCATAATCTAACTATGTGAGAGAGATGTTGAAGAAGTTTGGGATGGATGGTTCCAAACTTGTAAGTACTCCTATGGTGACTGGATGCAAATTGGGAAAAGATGATGATTCACCTAAGGCTGATAAGAGCAATTATAGATCTATGATTGGTGGACTATTGTATTTGACTGCTACTAGACCAAATATCATGCATGTTGCCTATCTTGTGGCTAGATTTCAAGAAGACCCTCAGGAAACACATGTTGTTGTTAAAAGAGTTTTTCAGATATTTGAATGACACTCCAAATTATGGATTGTGGTATCCTAAAGATATCGATTTTACACTTAGTGTCTATACAGATGCAAATTGCGTTGGATGTGTAGATGATAGGAAAAGTACAAATGGTGGTGCATTCTTTCTTAGATGGAGATCGATAGAATGGTCAAGTAAAAAGAAAGATTTAGTTTCCTTGTCTATTGTTGAAGCTAAGTATATTGCTACTGCATCTTGTTGTACACAAGTTCTATGGATGAAACAGACATTGAAAGATATCACAATGGTATATGATGATCTCATTTCTATTTTATGTGATAATACAAGTGCAATTAACATTTCAAAGAATCTAGTGATGCACTCGAGGACAAAGCATATATCTATCAGATATCATTTCTTGAGAGAGAAGGACATGGAGAATGAAGTAAAGCTTGAGTATGTTCCAACAAAGGATCAAGTTGCTAATATTTTCATGAAGGCTTTCCTAAAGATACTTTTGGGTATCTTCGAGAGAAGTTAGGGTTTATTGTGCCTCTTTTCTTGAACTAGATTCATATGGAGATGCATCAGTCTTGTGGATTTATGGATCTATCTTTCTTCTAGGCTGATGTTTTGGTGGCTACCTCTCAAGGGGAGCAGGTAGTATCAGGTGTTGTCATTATGAGTATTCTTTTCTTCATGTCAAAGGAGAAATCAATGTAAAATATTCTTTTTCCTTTTCCATTGATGTCAAAGGGGGAGAAGAAGCATGTGAAAAAGGAAAGGAAGATTGGGAGAAGTGTATAATAAATATTTTCTAAGGGGGAGAAACAAAAAAGTGTATTCATAGCTTTATGTTGTCTTTGATGGTTTTCTGGTGAAGGGGCACCCATAGGGTTACATGCCTCCAAGGGGTCAAGAAGTGGCATTTTGTTTTGTTTTGTGTTGTTTTCAAGTAATAAGGTATTATTAGACCATTTCATGTTAGTGGGAGTCTAGATTGAGTCATTAGGTGCATGGTAGGGTCTAAATGCAAAAATTATCAAAGTTGCATAATGTTGTCAAGCAACTTTTTTCATTTTTTGTCACATATAGGCATAATGATGTTTTGTTAAGTCCATAATTTGAATTATGGTTAGAGACCATTGGAATGTGTTTGGGAATGCTTAAAAAGACTTGTATGGTCAAAGAGAAGGTTGGTGGTTGAATTTTTGAAGTGAAAGCAATAAAAAAATTCTATTTTTTCTACAATTCCTAACATTTCTTTGTTATTCTTCTGTGTTGTATGGATCTGTACGATATTGTACTAGTCCAAAACCAATTGTGGATGAAAGAGAACTAAATCTACTTTCCTTTGGCATTGGTTGCATGTAATTTCATTGAGATTCAAGCAAGTTGTGTTAATTTTTCTTTAGATTTGTCTAAACCCTAGGTAGGGTAACCAGTGAGTGAATAAAATGCATAGAACTCCATTCCACTAGTAGAAACTCTTCAAACTCAGTGGAATGGATTGTGTTGGCATGTATCCCGATGTTTTAAAGTTTTAGAGGTAGGAGAGAGAGCTTGGCATGTGTGGAGATGCTTGAAGGTCTGATATCTCTATGTATCAAACCTAGGAACCCTAGAGACTTAGGGAATTTGTTGCAAAGCTTTTGGAGAATGATCCTTGTGGTAGGATTTTTTGTTTTAGGCCATATGTGATGCATTTGAAGTGTTGGAGTAGGAGTTGAGACCCATTGAAGCCCTGGACCCAATTGTAGCATGCCTACTTGCCTAATTAGGTCTAATCAAAAGGAGGATAGTTAGTTTTTGAGCCTTTTTGTACAAAGGAACCCTATTTCATTTTGAGATATGTGTATGAAGAGCCAAATAGGTATCTAAAATGGGTCACCTTTTTTGTAGATCAGGTTTTCTCCAAAAGTTACACCCAAAAAGGCCTTTTTGAAAGGCTACAAACAAGAATGGATGTTTATGAAGGAAAGCCCATCAATTGATGACTAAGGAATTGAAGGAGTGATTGTTTGAGAGTGTTGGAACATTCCATACCTCTGCTTTGCATCAAATTGGTATCAGAGCATAGGTTGGTCTGAAGAGGGAAAAGTGGAAGTGAAGTGAAGCAAGAATGCTTCCAAAAGGGAATCCAATCACCAAAGAGGTGAATGAATTAAAGGAGAAACATGCAAGAGAGTTGAGACAAGTGAAGGAGTTTGTAGAATCCCTTGAGGCTAGGCTTGTTTCCATTGAAACAAGTTACAAAAGAGGAATGGTCACAAGAGAAATGAGTGATTGAGAAGGAGAAGAAGAAGGGGAGGAGGAAAAATCCCAATAAGGGTATGAGGAAGAGATGGATCCTAATGACTTGAGAATGGAAAAGTTGTTGAAGGAAGTCAAGGGAGAAGGTCCTAAGATAAAGATGGATTTACCAGTGTATGAAGGAAAATTGGACAACGAAGAACTCCTAGATTGGATAGGAGCACTAGACAACTACTTTGAATATGAAGATGTACCAAAAGAATAGAGAGTGAAGTTGGCCAAGACAAAACTGAAGGGCCATGCCTTACTTTGTTGGGACTATGTACAAGATGAGAGGAGAAAGAAGGGAAAATATAAAACCACCTCTTGGGATAGGGTGGTTACTAAACTCAAAGAAAAATTCCTACTTGGTGACTATGCAATTCACTTATTCAAAAGGCTTCAAAACCTTAAGCAAAAAGATATGGATATGAAGGTCTATACAAAGGAGTTCTACAAATTGAGTATAATTGTAGGCCAAGTAGAAGATGATTAGGAAAAAGTGGAAAGATATATCAATGGGTTGAGATACAACCTTCAGGATGAACTAAGCCTTACAAACCCAAGAACGGTGGAATAGTGTTATCAATTGGCCATAAAGGCTAAAGATAAGTTGAGGAGAAGGCAAGAAAAACAAAGTAGGGTTAGAGGAAGGAATTCTAGAGGAAGAGGGACGTTTTTTGGTAGGGGGCAGTCCCAAAGATCACAAGGTGAAACAAGTAACAATCAAGAGCAAAATTTAGACTCAAGGGGCATCTTTAGAGGAAGAAGGCCCAACAATAGGGGCAGATTTGGAGGCCAAAGAGGAGGATCAAGTGGATTCACAAGGAAATGTTATAATTGCAATAAATTTGCAAGTCATCAAGCATGGACTTGTACTGGAAATTAGTCCACCACTTCATTTGGAGGAGAAAGAAGAAATCGGTTTGTAAAAGGAGAGGATAATGAAAGTGTGAATTCTCCATCACATAATGTTGATCCAGAAGTTGGTGAGTCTCTCATGGTGAGAAGAACTTTGATCAAAGTACTAATGGAGAAAAAACCACCACAAAGGAAGTCACTTTTCAGAACTACATGTAAGTTCGTAGGTGAATGTTGCAAAGTAGTGATTGATTCTAGTAGTACAAACAATTTGGTTTTAGTTGAAATGGTAGAAAAGCTTAAGCTGAAAAGAATCCCCCATACCACTCCATACACAGTCTCTTGGATTAACAAAGGGAAACAAGTAGTTGTGAATGAACAAAGTTGGGTATATTTTCACATAGGGGGATATAAGAATAAGGTCTTGTGTGACATAATACCAATGGATGTTTTCCATTTTCTTTTGGGTAGGCCTTGGAAGTATGATAGGAAGGAAATCCACGATGGTAGGAAAAATACCTATGCCATAGAAAAGGATGGGGTATCTTACACCCTCACACCATTGAAGGATGGAATCCAAGATTCCCAAGTAGGGTCTAGTGTGATGTTGGTCAATGAGAAGGAGTTCCTAAATACCCTGGAAGAGGAGAATGTGGGTTTTTCCATCATAGTAAAGCCTAGATCTGTCATGGTAGCAGAAAATGAGGAGTTGCCTTTAGAGGTAAAAACATTGTTGAAGAAATATGATGAAATAGTGGTTGATGAGATTCCCAATACCTTGCCACCTATGAGGGACATTAGCCACCACATTGATTTCATTCCAGGGGCTAGTTTTCCTAACAAAGTTGCTTATAAGATGACTCCACAACAAAATGAGGAGATTAAAAGGAAAGTGCAAGAATTACTTGATAGTGGGTTGATTAGGAAGAGTTTGAGTCCTTGTGCGGTTCTCATAGTTCTAGCACCAAAGAAAGGGGGTGAATGGACGATGTGCACTAATTCCAAGGCCATCAAAAATATCACAATAAGGTATAGATTTCCCATTCCAAGAATTGAAGATCTAATGGATTGTTTGGGTGGTGCATGCTACTTTTCCAAGATTGATCTCAAGAGTGGTTACCACCAAATCAAAATTAGACCTGGTGATGAATGGAAAATAGCCTTCAAGACAAATGAAGGGTTGTCTGAATGGATTGTAATGCCCTTTGGTTTGTCAAATGCACCTAGTACTTTCATACGGTTGATGAATGAAGTGCTCAAACCTTTCATTGGTAAGTTTGTTGTGGTATATCTTGATGACATTTGTGTTTCTCGTAGGACTAAAGAAGAACATTTGCAACATTTAGATTTTATTTTGAGAAGATTGCAAGAGGAGAAACTAATGATAAACTTGAAGAAATGTGAGTTCTTGAAAACATAGTTGGTCTATCTTGGTTTTGTGGTCACCAATGACACCTTGAAGATGGATCCAAGTAAGGTTGAGGCTATCCTAAGTTGGCCTACACCCAAGTCAATGGTTGAGGTAAGGAGTTTCCACGGTTTGGCCAACTTTTATAGAAAATTCATAAAAGGTTTTAGTCATGTTTGTGCTCCTATGATTGATACTATTAAGGGTGATAAAAGGAAAAAGTTTATTTGGTCTAGTGAGGCTAATAGGAGTTTTGAATATTTGAAAAGGATGGTAGCTAAGCAGCCTATTTTAGCTTTTCCTAGTTTTGATAAAGTCTTTACCATTGAATGTGATGCAAGTGGCCATGCCATAGGTGATGTCCTAAGTCAAGAAAACAAGCCTATTTCTTTTTTCAGTGAAAAATTGAATGAAGCCAAGAAAAGGTATTCTTCCTATGACCTTGAAATGTATGCAATGGTGCAAGCATTAAAGAAATGGAGACATTATCTACGTCATAAGGAGTTTATAGTGTATACTGACAATCATGCCCTCCAATTTTTGAATAGTCAAGATAAAATTAGTCATAGGCATGTGAAATGGGTTGAATATTTGCAAGGTTTTACTTTCACCATTAAGCATAAAAAGGGGCAATCTAACAAAGTGGCAGATGCATTGAGTAGAAGGGATTTGATGGTGCAGGAAATTTAGTTGCAAAGCATGGGATTTGACTCTTTAAAAGGTATGTATCTTGAATTATGGTTGGAGACCATTGGAATGTGTTTTAGAATGCTTAAAGATCCTTGTATGGTTGAAGAGAAGGTTGGTGGTTGAACTTTTGAACTATACGCAATAAAATAATTCTATTTTTCTACAATTCCTAACATTTCTTTGTTGTTCTTCTGTGTTGTATGGATTTGTATGATCCTACATTGGTCCAAAACTAATTGTGGATGAAAGGGAACTGAATCCACTTTCCTTTGGCATTAGTTGCACGTAATTTCATTGAGATTCAAGCAAGTTGTGTTAATTTTTCTTCAGACTAGTCTAAACCCTAGGTGGGGTAACCAGTGAGTGAATAAAATACATAAAACTCCATTCCACCAGTAGAAACTCGTAAAAATTGGTGGAATGGATTGTGTTGGCATGTATTCTAATGTTTCAAAGTTGCAGAGGCAGGAGAGGGAGTTTGGCACATGTGGAGATGCTTGAAGGTCTGATATCTCTGTGTATTAGACCTAGGAATCCTAGAGACTTAGAGAATTTGTTGTAAAGGCTTTGGAGAATGATCCTTGTGGTAGGATTCATTGTTTTAGGTCACATGTGATGCATTTGAAGTGTTGGAGCAGGAGTTGAGACCCATTGAAACCCTAAACCCAACTGTAGCATGCTTACTTTGCCTAATTAGCCCTAGTCAAAAGGAGGACAATCAGTTTTTGAGCCTTTCCGTACAAAGGAACCCTATCTCATTTTGAGATATGTGTATGAAGAGCCAAATGGCTATCTAAAATGGGTCACCATTTTTGTAGATCAAGTCCACTCCAAAAGTTACTCCAAAAAAAGACTTTCTGAAAGGCTATAAGCAAGAATGGATGTTTATGAAGGAAATCCCATCAATTGATGACTAAGGAATTGAAGGAGTGGTTGTTTGAGAGTGTTGGAAAATTCCATACCCATGCTATGCATCATTTTCATATCATGTATTGCCATCAAGAACAAAGGGGGAGATTGTTGCAATAATGGAAATATTGAAGGTGTTGTCATCGATGTCAATAGGTCAATTGGTTATCCACTAGTTGTTGTTGGCTGTATATGTCGAGGATATTGAGAAATTTGTAATAAGGATATGTTGCAGGTATTTAGTGGTTGCTCTGAGTTTTGGTCTAGATTTTCTCATGTGGTTGTGCGGTTCAAATATGTTGTTTATGGTTGTTAGAAGGTGCTATATTTAGATTTTTGACTATTGGTTCTTTGTACAGTGCAAGTTGTGTTCATCAGTTGTAAATTGTGGTTTTTTGTGTTTTTGGTTGAGGTCCGAGACAAATATTGTTGGTCTATATTTCTCTTTGATGAAGTCTTATGATGATTGGTTCTAAAATTGAGTTTCCTTGATTGTATTGAAGTTAATTTTGACATTTAGAAAGTTCATGCTTTTTACACTGGTTTGGCCAACCTTGTGTGAAATACTACTTTCAAGAATGATGAAGCGTGTTGGATCTATTTGGGTCCCTATGAAGCATGTGTTTAGGTTGCTGAAGATCTGGATGAAGAAAAATTTGATGAAATTGAAGCTAACTTTGTGAGAAGGATGAGGAAAGGCTCTGATAAGTATGAAGGTAAGTTACCCTTTAAATGCTTTAGTTGTGGAGAAATAGGTCATTATGCTGTAAAGTGTTAGGAAAAAGCCAAGAGGAATAAACAAAGATATGAGAAAGAAAGGAAAGGAAAGAAGATTAACATAGCATATTATGTGAATGAGAATGCTAGAATATCTAATAAAGATTCTGAGTATGAAGATCCCGATGATAATGTATGCTTGTTCTTGGCTATAAAGGATGAACCTACTTCTGCTAATTTTGAAAAACAAGTGAAGGAAAGCCCTCCGGAGAAGGATAAAAATGAAGGTACTATCATATCTGCCCTACATGCTAAAGAAGAAAAGAACTATTGGGTTGTTGACAGTGGTTTTTCACATCACATGACTAGTGATAAAAGTAAGTTTGTTAAGCTTGAAAAATATGATGGAGGCTTGGTTATGTTTGGAGATGATACTAGTGCTAAAATTTGTGGGATAGGTTCAATAAGTTTTGATGGAAAGCATATTACTGATGATGTCTACTATGTTAAGGGATTAAGGAATAATCTTTTGAGTGTTGGTCAAATGTGCAGTAAATGATATGATCTTGTGTTTAAGGATGAAAGGTGTGAGATCCGAAAAGGATCCAAAACATTGATTGTTGTAGGAAAGAAATCTGAAGGAAATATCTATCAACTTAAGGGTGTTGATGGACAATTCTTCATGACTCAGATTAATGACAACTAGTTAAGACATAGAAGAATGTGTCACATGAATTTTGATAACTTGGCAAGGATTTGTGCAATTCAGGCTGTGAGATATTTACCAAGAATTACAAAGCCTGTTAATGCTATTTGCAAGAATTATTAGTTTGGAAAGAAAGCAAGAAGTTATTATAGATCAAAGGAACAATCTACTACCGGTCTACTATATTTAGTTCATACAAATCTCTATGGTCCTACAAGAGTGAGAAGTCTACAAGGTGAAAAGTACATTATTCTTTATATTGATGATTATTCTAGATATACATGGGTTACATTTCTTAGAGAGAAATAAAATACATTAGATAGATTCAATACATTCAAAGCTATGGTTGAAAAAGAAGTAAAATTGAAGATAAAATGCTTAAGGTTTGACAGAGGTGGAGAATTCACCTCCCATGAGTTTAATATGTTTTTTGAAGTGCATTGAATAAAGAGACAGTTATCTACTTCGAGAACTCCTCAACAGAATGGAGTTGTTGAAAGGAAAAATAGACTAGTTCAAGAGGATGCTAGATCAATGATTGTTGGGGCTCAGTTACCTGAATTTTACTGGAAAGAAGCTATTCATACTGCTATTTATGTATTCAATCGAGTTCAAGCAAGAGAAAATAGTACAAAGACCCCCTATGATCTATGGTTTGAAAGAATTCCTACTGTTAAGTATTTCAAGGTATTCGGAAGAAAATATTATATCAGAAGAGGTGAAGAAAATTTAGGCAAGTTTGATCCAAGAAGTGATGAAGGAATTTTTCTTGGATATTCTACTAAAACCAAAGCATACAAATGTTTCAATAAACTAAGAAAGATTGTAGAAAGTGCAAATGCCAAGGTTGATGAGACAATGAAGAATTTAGTTGACATTGATGGATATGAATTTGATGAACCTAATTGTGTAAGAATTGAAGAGATTGTGGAAGAATATGAAAAGGATGAGAAAGAAGAGAAGAATGAAAGATAAGAAGATGCTCTGGTGATGTCACCTAAGACACCTAGATATGTACAAAAGAATCATTCAGAAAGTTAGATTATTGGAGACAAGACTAAAGGAGTATTAACTAGAAGTAGAGCTGTTGTTGAAGTTAATTTGTGTTTACTTTTAGAGATTGAATCAAAGAGTGTAAGTGAAGCATGTAAAGATGAACATTGGATGGAAGCTATGAAATAAGGACTTATGCAGATTGAGAAGAATCAAACTTGGGAATTGGTCCAAAGACTGACAGATAGAAACATTATTGGATCAAAATGGATATTTAGAAATAAGTTAAATGAGAATGGAAAAGTGGTTAAAGAAACAAAGCAAGGCTTGTGTGCAAAGATTACTCACAAGTAGAAGACATAGATTTTTTAGGAAACTTATACTTTGGTAGCAAGAATGGAAGCTATAAGGATGTTCTTATCATTTGGTGCTCATAAAGATTTCATGGTCTATCAAATGGATGTCAAGTTAGTATTTTTGAATGGTGAGCTAGAAGAAGAGGTCTACATGGAACAACCAAGGGGATTTCAATTTTCAGAGCAACTGGATATGGTGTGTAGATTGAAGAAAGCTTTAAATGGATTGAAGCAAGGTCCTAGATCTTGGTATGCAAGATTATATAGGTACTTTATTCAACAAGGTTTCAACAAAGGTATGACAAATAGTAATCTATATTTTAAGATTGAAAATGACAAAATCTTGATTATAGTTGTATATGTTGATGACATTATCTTTGGAGGAAATGAAAATATGTGCAAGATGTTTGCAGAAGAGATGCAAAAATAATTTGAAATGTCTATGTTTGGAGAGATGAATTTTTTCTTGGGCTACAAATCAATCAAAAAAAGAAAGGAATTTTTATTTCACAATCTAAGTATTTGAAAGAGATGTTGAAGAAGTTTGGGATAGATGGTTCCAAACTGGTATGTACTCCTATGGTGACTAGTTGAAAATTGGGTAAAGATGATGATTCGCCTAAGGCCGATTAGAGTAAGTATAGATCTATGGTTGGTGGACTATTGTATTTGACTGCTACTAGACCAAATATTATGCATGTTGTTTGTCTTGTGGCTAGATTTCAAGAAGATCCTAAGGAAACACATGTTGCTTATGTTAAAAGAATATTTAGATATTTGAATGACACTCTAGATTATGGATTATGGTATCCTAGAGATACCAGCTTTACTCTAAGTGTTTATATAGATGCAAATTGGGTTGGATGTGTAGATGACAGAAAGAGTGCAAGTGGTGGTGCATTATTTCTTAGTTTTAGATTGGTGGCATGGTTGAGTAAAAAACAAGATTTAGTCTCCTTATCTACTGTTGAAGCTGAATATATTGCTCCTGCATCTTGTTGTACACAATTTCTATGGATGAAACATAAATTGAAAGATATCACAGTGGTGTATGATGCTCCTATTTCTATCATCTATGATAATACAAGTGCAATTAACATTTCAAAGAATATTTTGATACAATCAAGGATGAAGCATATATCTATCAGATATCATTTCTTGAGAGAGGTCATGGAGAATGAAGTAAAACTTGAGTATGTTCCAATGAAGAATCAGGTGGTTGATATATTTACGAAGGCTCTTCCTAAAGATACTTTTGAGTATCTCCATGAGAAGTTAGGGGTCATTTCCCCTCCTTTCCTGAACTAGATGCATCAGTCCGATGGATCTATCTTTCTTTTGGACTGTTTTGGTGGCTACCTCTCAAGGGGAGCAGGTAGTATTAGGTGTTGTCATTGTGTATATTATGTTTTCTATGTCAAATGCGAAATCAATGTAAAATATTTGTTTCCTTTGCCATTGATGTCAAAGGGGGAGAGGAAGCATGTGAAAAAGGAGGGGAAGAATGTAAAGAAAAGAGGAAGAATATAAAAGACTATCTTCTAAGAAGGAGAAACAGAAAGGAATAGAAAGAAAATTATTGAGAAGTGTATTCAAATCTGTATGGTTTCTTTGATGGTTTTTCACATCATGTGTTTCCATCAATGACAAAGGGGGAGATTGTTGCAAGAATGGAAAGATTGAAGGTGTTTCCATTGATGTCAACTAGTCAATTGGTTATCAATTGATTGCAATTGTCATTAGTTTCATGGATACAGGTTATTGGCTGTATATGTCAAGGATATTAAGAAAATTGTAATGAAGATATGTTGCAAGTGTTTCAGTAGTCCCGTCGGGTTTTGCTTCGGATTTTCTCCTATAGTTGTGTGGTTCAAATATGTTGATCTTGGTTGTTGGAAGCTACTCTATCCCGATTTTTGGTTGTTGAATCATTGTATAGTGCGAGTTGTGTTCATTAGTTGTGAACTGTGGTTTTCTCTATTTCTGGTTGAGGTATGGGAGAAATATTGTTGGTCTAAATTTCTCTTTGATAAAGTATTATGACTTGCGGTTCCAAAGTTGAGTTGTTTTGATTGTATTGAAGATAATTTTGGTATCTGGAAAGTTTGTGCTTAATTGTTCTATGTTTTTTACACTGGTTTGGTTGACCTTGTGTAAAATACTTCTTTCGGAGATAGTGAAGTGTGTTGGACATATTTGGGTCCTGATGAAGCGCGTGTTTGGGTCACCCTCATTCTAATTCTGCCCTAGGATGTTTTGTTTCTGACCTAATTTGAATTTGAATTTGAATGGACGACTTTGGATATGTTTTAAAGTTGAAGATGGTATAAATGTAAAATGTGTTAGGGAAGAAGTGAAGAAGAGGATGAAGAAAATAGAGAAAAGGGTGCAAGAGAATAGAGATAAATGTGAATCAGTATGTGTGTATGATGTGAGTATGGAAAACCAATGTGAAGCCTAAATGTTGAGTTTCTGAAAGCAGTGAGCTAAAGGTGCACTCTATCATTCGTGCATGTTTGCAAGTGGATTGAGTGAATTGTGGTGGAATCCTTTGTTTCATTGAGATTGTATGCTCTCTATAACAAGTATTCTTTATCTTCTTTGTATCTTTTTGATAGTGAGCCCTTCGGGTTGTTAGCCCTATTGGACAGTGAGTCCTTGTTTTTGTAGTGAGGCTTGTTTATCAGGTAGCGAGCCTCTTGTAATCAGTTTTTATATTCTCTATAGTGTGAGTTAATCCTCACCATTGTTTTTCCATTATTGGGTTTTCCATGTAAATATGGTGTTATTGATTTTATGTGATGGTTTTTCAGTTTCTACACTAGTATTTAATTTTTAATATGCGAAGAAGTGTTAAGGTTTAGTTCTGGTGAATAAATTAAAGTTTAAATATGTGACAACAGATTCACCCCCCTCTTAGTTGTCTTGTTCAAAAAATTTGTACTCCCTCAACATCTTCCTATTATCCTCTTTACAATCAGTTGCATGAATGAATTCTATATGCACAAATATAGAAACTTGTGTGGAGTTGTAATATTGTGATTGCACCTCACACTGTGGCTATAGACTATAGTTCTCTACAAATTTGATGACTAAAATAATGCTACCAAGTTTAAAGGTGTCCTTGCATAACTTGAATTGCAAGTCCAACCATCGAGCTCTATGGGTATGCCTTACATACTCATACACTATATTGTCACAAAATGTAGACATAAAATGATACACTTGAATCTTTTGAATAACCAAATCACACATTTTTTATTTCTTTACCATCTTTTGTATTGTAGGCCATTGTTTTATATTTGGCACATGTTGCAAGCCACCACAATGCTGACATGTTCCATCCAAGCATAATTTCATGTAGAATATTTGACCTTCCTCTCTTTCACATAATTTTTTTGATATGAAGTCTCTTGAGGATGTTGGTGGGACATGTATGCCACAATCTCGCAAAACATTGTTAGTATGCAAATATAAACATATAGAACAATCAACATCAAAATGGTTAGAAAATTCAATATGTAATCTACAACAAGTAGTGTGTGTGTGTGATTTATTTTGACATAAAATGATTTTAGCATTTCAAAATATTTTTGACAAATTTTAATCTAAGGATACATCTCTAAAAATTTACCAAAAAACTATGTTTGAGTCATATCCATAAAATGCTTTGGGTGTGGCTCATGGTTTCAACTATCGATTCTCCTTCTTACCACATTCCTTTGATTTAGAGATACCCTTGTGTAATTCTTCCAAAAGTCTTCAATTAGTGATTGCAATGCTTCAACAATTGGTTTATCTTTTCGTGGTAGTCTCCCTGAGAATGCCCATAATTCATTGGCATCGGTGTCCTCAATTCTTTGGCGCCTTCCAATAGCTCTCAATAATTTTTTTCTATTAATTATCAATACTTGACTTGTCTTTCTAATGAGATGATATTTCCTCATTTGATTACTTACTATTTTCAATGTAATGACACGCCATGTGACATTACTATCTTTTGTGTGTGAGGTGTTACCCCTCTCATATGCATTCATTAGATTCTTGACAATAGATTTTTCAATCAAAGCCTCTGATGTTCTCAACCCAAGAATCTTCTTGATGGACCTATAATTTATACTTCACATCATTTCAACAAATAGTTGACATCTTGCTATCTCATTTAACTTTTCAAAGAACATTCTCCAAATATTATGAGCATATCTTCTACAAGTGTGTTTTCCAATCTTACCTTCCATTGGCTACAAAGTATTCTCATCAATATCAATAAAATACTTTGGCTTTCTATGCAAAATTCTAGGTGGTGTTGTCAAAGGTAAATTCATCCCAACATTCAATGGAACTTCTTCAATATTTAAATGAGATGGGATAGATGGCGTACCTTTGATTAGAGATGGAAGAGATGATGTACCTTGAAGTTGAGATGGGAAAGATGTCGTACCTCCTTCATCACACGTGATTGATGATGTAATTTAAACTCAAGATGTGGTAGATGGTGTCCCTCCACCTTGAATTGCGATAGAGGATGTGCCTCCAACAAAGGTATTCAAATTTCTCATAGCATGAAGGTTTTTCATTCATTCCTTTTTTCTGCCAATTCCATATATTTCATTGATGGTTGGGGTTCCTCTTCTTCTATCAGGTCATGCAGTGTAGGAAAATGTATCCCTTTACATTTTCACACGTGTTTGGATCCTCCTTGCTAAAATATGGCTCATTTATGCCTTATTTGGTCCTATTTTACATCCAAAAGCCTAATTAAATGTATTTTCCTATGGATAATACTAACATTTAAGAAATGAAAAATCTTATTTTAATGTTTTTGGCTATGTGTTCTAGATCTAGTGATCTGGGAATCATACACCCCTTTGGAAATATGGGTCCCACCTAGGTTTTGGGACCTGTTGATGATGTTTTTTGCACAAGAACAACTCAGAATACAATATCCTATCTCTCTTGAAAGGTAAATCTCTATCAGCAAGCCTCAAGAGATAACCCCAAGGTCTCTAATGTGAGGTCTTGACGATGCATAAAAAACTCAGTGATAAATGTGAAAATGCTGGTAATCACAAAGGGACCTTACTACAAGCAAATACTGAATCTTTAACTTATCAGATCTGGCAATGTAATGATACTTCAATCCTAAGTCTAACCCAAATGATAAAAGAAATAACAAAAGATAAGGGTTTCAAAGAGATATCTAAGATTAAAACTACTCCTAAGATTAACAATGCAAATGATGAAATACTTGAAATGGACCAATCCGTCATAAACTAATTCCTGCTTAACCCAGATGAACCTGTAATCTCACAAAAATAGTGCAATCTTCTAAGATATTAATTTTTTTAGTTCATGAACATTCATCCAATACAACCCAATTGCAATTGAAATGGATAAACTTCACAATTGAACTAAGCACAATAGATATAAGGTCTAAGCTAACTTTACAAAACAACTAATAATCAACTAGCTACAAAAAGTATGGACCATGAATTGTTGCAACACTTCAAGCATCAAACCATAAACACCATTGAATCATGTCTAATTCTAAATCTAACATACATCTAATAACCTTGAGCAATTTCAAAAGATAGAATCACAAGAACCATGCAAGATAAGTCAACACAAAAGAGATCACTAGAAAATCGCAATGCCTTCAATTGTATTGAATCACCGAATATCAACAACAATTCCAATGTTCTGTGTTACAACATTTGCTCAAAATGAACTAACGTCTAACTCTGCTCTACTGCCTAATTCTCTCTTGTATCAAAACTATCTATTTTATTTTATCTATCTCTATCTATCTCTTACAAATGAGGTGGAATTCCAAATTTATAGAAAATCCCCAAAGCATGTCGGCCTAGCTAGGATTTACAATAATAAAATAGCCACAAACAAGTCAGCCCAAGGAGAATTAAAAATGAGATAAAATTGCATTAAATGCATGAAATCCATCCAATTCGACTTGGGATATCCAATATAATTCAAACCAATGCATGTGAAGGAGAAGGAAAATAATAGGGAAGCACAAATTTTGATGTAGCCCTATATTAACTACTTCCTTCTATCTTTATCTATTTGATCTTGCACCTTCAAGAATATTCTATCCAA
This sequence comes from Sequoia sempervirens, assembly GCA_007258455.2. Taxonomy (NCBI): domain Eukaryota; kingdom Viridiplantae; phylum Streptophyta; class Pinopsida; order Cupressales; family Cupressaceae; genus Sequoia; species Sequoia sempervirens. The sequence goes on from VDFB02284513.1 coordinate 61,000, forward strand.
GTTGGCCAAAGAGTGGAGTAACCAACACTTTAAATTACCTCTCCAGGTTGGCCACAAGTGAATTAATAAATACCTTAAACCATCCTTCAATCGAACTAATCCTCCAGAGCCTCCTAGACAACCCTATTAAATTCAGCCTCCACTTAGCAAAAACCACCACCAATGATATCCATTATAACATGAAGATCAAAATTAGCCCATCACCAATAATATATTCATCACTCAAATAAACCCAAGAAAAGATCAAAATCATCCTAGAAATATCGTTAAAGCAACTTCTTCACAGTTCAAGATTTCAAGCTAATCAAGGAAAACTAGTCTGGGAGGAACTTCAGAAAATTCCAGACCAGGTGGATTTTCCTGAAGAAGGCACAAAACCAAAAATAGATTACTAAAATGAAGGAAGGATGCACAAAACATTGTGCAATTTATCAGTTATAAGCATGGAATGATAGCTATTCATCATTAAACTCATCCATTTCACCCAATTTCTAAGTTCCATAGTGCTTCCCAAAGAATCTGAAAAAATCTGGCCAGACCAGAATTCTGTGAAAATAACAATATCGTATGAACTTCGGGGAAATGAGGGGAAGAAGGAGAAACCGGGAAAATTCAGGATTGACGAAAATCCACGAAGAAGGTAGGATTCCATATTTTCAACACATTTCGGGAAAACGGAGGGGACAAGGAAACTCGGGGAAATCCACCGGCACATGAAAATCCTGAAGCTGAAGGAAAACCCAAATATCAGAAATCTCACACGATCCCACTCAAATTGATTGAACGATCACAAATTTGAGGACCCTAGGTATGGAACCAGTTTAACTTGAACCTCCTACATATCTTCCTTGAATTCCAGGCTCACTTGAAAGCAAATTAAGAAGAAATGGTGATGCCTTACGCATGAAACCCTAAATTTTGACCATTAACACACAAAGCAAGCTTGGACTCAGATAACTCGACTGCTGGGTTCTCACAAAGGTTATTTACGGCCCACAAGCAAGCTATCCCTATATGTGAATGAAAGAATGAACTTGAAACTTACTTGGGAAACCATAAATCAGACAATATCACACAACCCAAGCCATGAAATGCCCAAACATACAGGAATTTAAACTCCAAACAAATCAATAATGCCAAAGCACTACTTACATTCATCAAACAAAAGCAAGGCAACATGTACATACCATTTGATGAAGTGGAAATCGATCTCAGAAATAACAAATGTTAGTTTATTGGCACTCAACAAAGAACAACAATGACAATGCCTAGGAAATCACCACCAAATCCAATAATTTGCAAACCTTGCACCCCAAATCAAGTCCAACATTCAAAGAATAAACTCCTCAACTCAAGAGAACGCAAATGATAAAGCATAATGGCAAGAAAATCCCCAAAAATCAATTAAATTCGGAAACCTGACGGCAAGACAGAATTTCAAAAAAATCTAGTCCAGGTGGAATTATGCAAAGTACTAGATTTTGTGAACTATAGTGTTAATTCACTTCACTGGACTTTGAATGAAATTCGGGAAAATCCAGACGGGGCAGAAAATCCTGAAATGCAGTAAAAATCTGAAATTGGTTCAAAACTTAAGATTTTTCAATATGCAACTTAGGGGAATCACTTAGTCAAGCAAGATAAACATTTTAAGCTCATGCCAAGGCAAGGTAAATCCTCAAAATCAAGGGGCCAAAAACCAAGAGCGAGAGAAAAAGAGGGTCCCTACTTTCAGCAGGGTGCATTTGCAAAAACTGCACAACAAATGGTGACTCTGCTGGGAAAATTCTCAAAGCATTTGATGATGAACAAGAATCATGAACGTATAATCTCTGGTTTTGATCTCACTATTAGACAAACAAATCAAAATGCAAGATTAAAGAATCAGAACCAAAGGTGGACTGAACCTTCCATAGACTAAAAATCCAAGTGTGTGCACATGAGTTCATTTCCTTCCTTGAGCTAATGCAGAAACCAAGTTCAATCAGGTCAGGCTACGTAAAGATTCTAACTTCAAAAGCAACTTGGATAGAGCCTTGCTGCTAGTAAGGCATATAGCCTTGATGAGGTTATCATTGTGACTCTCTCGAACATAGCTCTATTGCCAGCCAGGCATCCATAGCCCTGATAGAGATATTCAGATACCCCTAATAAGTTGAATGCATTTGATTTTCAATATTTTCTCTTTTCTTCTTTTGATATTCTTTTCTTTTCATTTTTTCATTTCAACCTGTGAACAATGAAGTTCACACTCAGGGCTGAGAACCACAGTGGCGTTGAAGCAGAAATCAGATTTTTCACTTAACAAGACCTCACAAAGATCCGACAACAATCTCAGGATTTTCTTTTTAAGATGTATGAAAGATATAAGATTTCAGAATACTTTAAATTCAAATAAAACTAGTGACCCATCCTCTTTAAATCAGACATTTAGACTGCTTGACGATAACAAAGACCTTAACCATCCATTCAAGACACATGATTAAAGTGAATTAAGGAAATACTCAGAACAGTCCCAGATAAAAGCATATTTGCCATGCAGGTGCAACACATCCAGAAGAAAAAAAGAAGACCTCCAAAGCAAGAGCAGAGCAAAACACAACAAACCAAAAGCAAACCAAAACAAAACAAAAAGGGAAACCTAATCTAACCAAAGCAAAACAAAGTAGAAAAAAATAGAAAGGAAACCTAATCTAACTATATACAGGAAAAGAGTTGAAAAAAACTCAAGACCGGAAATAATGCTTCATATACTGCCATTGACAAGTTGACAAGTAGTGGGATATCCTCCCTAGTGAGAGTTTTCAAGCGGAAAGTATTATCTCCCAGGATCTCTGAAATCTAGTAAGGACCAAGCCAAAGTTTGTCAAATTTACCATTCTCCCCCTTACGATCATGGGCTTTATCCCAGTAGAGAACCAAGTCAGAAATCTGAAAAGCTTTTACCTTGGCTCTTCTATTAAACCACCTTTTGACTACACCCTGATGTTTGGAAAAGTTTTCTAAGGCTTCATCTCTTCTTTCTTCAAGGTGTAACAACTCATGTAGGTGGGCCTCACACCTGTTTTCTTCATCATAATATTCATTAATGAATTGTAAAGTGGGGATCCTTAATTGAATTGGAAATACAGGTTCCAGGCCATACATAAGATGATAAGGAGAGGTCCCTATGGAAGTCTTCTGTCTTGTACGATTTTCCCATAGAGAAAATTTGAGCTGGCTATGCCAATCCTTGGGATTCTTCTCTAGTAACTTATGGATGATTGTTAAGAGGTTTTTATTGGAAGACTCAGCCAAACCATTACCTTGTGGATAGTAATTAGAGGCAAATTTTATTATGATCCCATGATCAAAAGCCCAGTTAGAAAATTTCAATGATGCAAATGTAGGACCATTATCACAAACCAAAGATAAAGTACATCCAAAGCGATTGATAATACATGATTCAATGAAATCTATTACCACTTAAGAAGTACATTGTTTGCATGCAAGAGCTTTAGTCCATCATGTAAAATAATTAGTAATAGTGAGAATATACCTGTGCCCTGCAAAGGAAGGTGGATTGATGGGACCTATGAAGTCCATCCCCCACTATGCAAAATGTTTTACCTCAAAGACTGGTTGAAGTGGGAGTGTTGCATACTTTTCTCTGGTTGCTGCGGTCTGGCACACATGACAAGTTCTGACATGGTTGTGTGTGTCCTTGAACAATGTAGGCCAATAATAACCAGCCCTCAAAATCTGATTTGCAGTGGCATGTGCAAATCCATGGCCAGTACCATATCTATTATGAAATTTGGCCATGACTCTCTCAATTTCATGTCTTCCTAAGCACCTCAGGTAGATACCTTCATGATTTTTCTTATATAGAACAACTCCTTTTAGCATGAAACTATCACTCTTCAAACATAATTCTCTTCTCTGTACTGCATTCAAATGGTCAGGACATCTTTGAGTCAGGAGATAGTGAACGATGTCATCATACCATTCTCCAGGAGAAACATCTTCTAGATTGTAATGCTGGGTGCAAGATCAGGTCCTATTTCTACCACTATCTTTGTAAGTCCTTGCCCCCTTACCAACTTCATGGGTTGAATATCAATATCATACTCCTATAACATAGTTACCCACTTAGCTCTACACTCTCCTAGCTCATTCTGCATTAACAATAGCTTGACTGCAGGATCAAGAACTATTACAATGACCTTGTTTCTGAGGATATAGTGTTTGAATTTCTTCACAGCTCTAACTAAGGCATAAGCTTGCTTCTCCACACTTTGGTACCTTAGTTCTGCATCTTTCAATGGTGCACTCATAAATGCTATGGGATGTTCATTTCCTTGGTTAGATTTTTGAGTCAACATAGCAGCACATGAGTGATTAGAAGCAAACAAATATATATATAAAATGGATTAGCATAATCTGGACTCACCAAAACTGGGGCTTCAACAATAGCCCTTTTTATTTTTGCAAATGCTTCCTTAGCTTCTGCAGTCCACTCAACTTTGGCTTCTTGCTTGAACATTGCATTCAGTGGCTTGACTATTTCTGCAAATCTAGTGATGAACTTTCTTACAAAGTTGATTTTACCAAAGAATGACTTCATTTATTTCTTGCTAGCAGGAGGCGGGATCTTGAGTATAGCTTCCACTCATTCTGGATCAATGGAAATTCCTTTCTCAGAGATAACGTGTCCCGACAATTTTCCCTCTGTAACTCCAAAGATGCATATCTTTGGATTGAGAGATATACCAAACTCCCTACACTTCTGAAACACTTTACATAATTCTGCTATATGGTCACCTCTCTTCTTGGAAAAGACTATCAGATCATCCATATAGATGATTATGCATTTACCAATTATGTCCTTAAACGCAATGTCCATGGACCTCTGAAATGTGGCTCCAACATTAATCAAACCGAAGGGCATTCTTCTGTAGGAAAAAGTTCCCCACTTGGTGGTGAAAGCAGTTTTATGCCTATCTTCATACTGCACCATAACTTGATTGTATCCTAAGTAACCATCCAAGAAATACATCATCTGAGATCCACTGAAAATCTGAATTACTTCATCCAACGAGGGTACTGGATAATTATCTTTTTCTGATGCTCTGTTAAGGTTCCTAAAATATACATAGAGTCTGATTTCACCATTCTTTTTTCACACTGGAACCAAGTTCGCCACCCAGGTGGAATGTTTGACTAGGAATATGATTCTTGCAGATAGCAGCTTCTGCACTTCCTTCTAAATTATGGGTTCTAGTAGAGCATTGATGGGCATGTACCTTTGCCTGAAGGGTCTTACTCCTTGATTGAGAGGAATAGTGTGAGTTATAATTGATGTGTCATAGGTCTTTAAGTCTTCATAACTCCAGGCTATCACATCTTGATATGTATGTAATGCATCAATTATTCCTTTCCTCTCTTCTGGAGTGCATACTTTACCAATGAAGAAATTCCTGACATCCTCATGAGTTCCCATATTATAATTTTCACATTGTCCACTGATGGACTCTTTCTTGGCATCCTGTTCTTGATCTCTAACCTTATCCAGATCAAAAATCCTCTCTAACTGCACCATCTCTCTGGGAATAGTATTAGTCTTCAAATTAATTACCCCTTCCAAATCCATCTTTGCTTCTTGGAGTTTAGTTTCATCAATAATTTAAGAAGCAAAGACATCCAAGCTTGTGATAAAATCTAAGATATGCTTATCATCTTCGAATACCTAGAAATTGGTAATTTTGTCAGGTATTGAAGGTACTGGAGTTAATTCGATTATAAATTTTTTCAATCCAGAAAGAGACAGAGGTTGCAATGTACTAGCTGCTTGAGCAAGGGAGTTAGTTGTTTGATTCTTATTACGTGGGATCAACTAAATGTTGAAGGCATCAAACCCTTCAATAAGGTCCCATACTCTATGTCTATAATTGGTCATCCTTCTGTCATGACAAGAGTACTGTCTCCTAACTTTCTTAACCACTAGCTCAGAATCCCCAAAAACTTGCAAGATCTTGACCTTTTTCTTTAGTGCCATTAACAACCCATGGAACAAAGCCTCATATTCTACTACATTATTAGTGCAATGAAATTGAAGTCTATGAGCAGGAAAGAAAGTATTACCTCTTGGACTGATTAGCTCAAATCCTGCCCCAGATCCTTGCTTTGATTTAGATCCATCAAATCTTAAAGTCTAATAGCCAGCAACTGCAGACTTCCTTGTTGTATCTCTTGCACTGTTGCTACTAGAAAGTTCTTTAGAAAGTATCACTTTCTTTCCTTTAGGGTCCTTCTGATCATTCTGGATATTAATTTTGACTCTAGGATGGGATTGATACATTACTGCACTTTCTCCACTGCAGTTTGACATAAGCAACAATCCAATTCAGAATGGGAGGCATTATGGAACCTACACCAATTTGGCAAGAGAAAATCTCTGAAATTCATTTCCCAACCCAACTGAATCTGATCCTCAATGCACTTCTGAATGAACTCCTGGAAATTATCCAGTAAATTGAGCTGATAATCTTCACGATCATCATCATTTCCAATTGGTTCCACCAAGGCTTTAGTACTACTGGATTCTTTTGTAAGGTCGACAGGCACTGTGTGGAACATAAGGACTTCATCTACATCCGACTCCTCAAAAGGGGATGCAAGCACATAATTACCCATACTTCTGATATCAAGATTTCATTGGAGGTGTTCTGATACTCTGTAATCATGTATTTCATCCTGGGTTCTCTTTTAATTCTAATATGATTTGGAACTCCCTTCCAGGGAAGCCACATGTGAGAGTGATCAGTTGATACATATCCATTCAAGGCCCTAGTAAAGTCTTTTCCCAGAATCAAGCCATAAGCATAAGGTATATCAGCCACCTGTATATTAATAACCTGCTGAATTCTAGGGTCAGAAGCAACCTGCATATGAATCATGTTCAATTCCCCTACAAAACAAACTTTAGTTCTATCCAATTGTGTAACTTTCTTTTGGGAATTAACAGGAGTAATACCCAAAGCTCTACAGACACCAAAGGTCATTACATTGGTGGAAGCACCTAAATCTAACAATCAATTGTACAAGTTCTTACAAAATATGCAGATAGAGATCAAGAATGAAGGAGTGTCCATTTTCCCTTGAAACAGGGTTAAGGGAGTATCCACCTGAGAAACCTGAGTCCTATCCTTCTCTTTTCCCTTATCTCCAGGAGGCACATGAACTTGATTATGAGTCTGATTTTACCTTCCTACTATTTGGGAGCTAGATACGTTATTGATATTTTCACTAACTGATCTATCTTGTGATATGGAATTTGCATTGTAAGCTCTTAGAACTGCATTCCTAATGGTCAGAACTCTCAATAACTCAAATGTAGAGAGACTTAACTTTAGCTTCTTGAGTTCTTCTACAACATATATGGCCAATTGTTCTTCACTCAGATCAGCAAGAGTCTCTTTTGGGTATTCCACCACCCTATCTTTGCTTGCTTCAACACTCTTTCCCTTTGATAGATCCATTTGTGCTTGATATTTAGAGAAATACTGCCTCGACATCAGAGGATATGGCATATTATTACTGGCATTAGGATTTGGAGGTGTTGTGAAGTTGTTTGGTGGAATGGAGGTGGTGAAGGGGCCTCAGCCTATGGATGTTTATGTGGTAGGTCTCTCAAATCATACTTCTTGACAGGCCTCTAGAAGGTCTATACCTCTTCAACATAAGCTTCTTCTTCATCCATGGGGCCATTGTCATTCACTGGATTTTTATCAAACAACTGTGTAATCTCATCTCCATTGCACACCTAGTCTGCCTCTTCCTTGAGCTGGTTTGATTCTTCTTCAGGCACATTTTCCTTGCTCGGTGGAAAAGGAGCATGATTTAGTAATAACACTGATGAATCATAGGGAATATATGGCACCATTTCCTAACTACCTACATTCTTCTCCACTTCATACTAAAAAATTGAAGTTGTCGTCTGGAACTCTTGACAATCTAACTCAGAATGTTGACTCATTTTATGGAGTCTACACCATCCTGATAAAGCAGCCTCAACCAAATATACACCATTAGGAGGCTTTTCTTGATTAACTAGTTGATTGACTAGCTGATCCAATGGGGTAGGGACTCCTCCATTGTTAGGCCTTGTATTCCAAATCTTATTCTGTCTAGGTGGCTGCCTCCTGTCAAACCCTTGTCCACCAACTTTCCCTCTATCAAAGTTCTGGCTTGAGGATTGTCCTTTATCATAATTTTGTCCTCTGTCATTATTATACCCTCTGTCACTACTATATCCTCTGTCATTATTATATCCTCTTTTAGGATGTTTCCCTCTATCAAAATGTTGTCCTTGTTGATTTTCTTGACTTTCTTTGCTATGATTAGCCTGCATATTTCTCTGAGCAGCTTGCAACTAATTGTTCTGGTTCCTCAAGTAAGTTACCTCCATATTCAACTTCTTCACTTGTTCAGACAATTCATCTAGTCTTTCCTTGTTAGGATTTCTATATGGAGGCTGGTTCACATTATTTTGGGGATATCCTACTGCAGTATTGGCATTCAGTGATTGGTTTAATACTTCAGAATTCTGCAGATACGTGGGAAAATTAGCTTGAGGCTGTGGATGAAGAGGCTGATTTACATTTTGCTAAGGGTAGCTGATTGTGGGTGGAACTTGACTCACAAGAGGTCCTAGGTGAGGGACCAAAGGCAACTGAGGTATTGGATTCATGACGAGAGTGTGATTAGCGAGAGCCTGGTTGAGAGTTGGGACTTGTCCAGGGTGAGCAGCGGGTCCTAATGATGGTAAAGGCCCAGAAAAATGTTCCCTTAAAGCAATGCTAACCTTCACAGCCTCTGCATATGCATCAAGTAGGGTATTAGGAGGGTTGTTTCTCCATTGCATGAAGGTAGTTGTCAGACTGTCAAGTCCCTCATAGTAGACTTCTAAAGCAATGGCTTCATCAACAACATAGGGGGCCTGTAGTCGAGTATAGGCATGATGAAACCGGTTATTAAAGGACCCTATAGGCTCATAGACTTCTCTCTTAACATTAGTGAACTGATGGTAGAGCTCATTGGGACTAATGGGAATCCTAAAATTCTACACAAATGTAGTCTCCAGTTCAGTCCAATGTCGAATAGACCCAACAAGTAAATGATTATACCAATAGAATGCATCTTCTCCTAAGGAATAAGGAAAGAGTCTACATGCTACATCCTCATGCTTTATTCCTCTATCCTTAAGGCTAGTCTGAAAGATCCTGATGTGTTCCTCAGGAGTTCTATTGGGGTCATTAACATAGAACTTTGAACAAAAGTGTTCAAGGTTCTTGGGCATGACATTGTAATTAGTGAAACTCAATGGAGATGGGTTATTAGCTAGGAAAGCCATTGGTGGAGGTGGGGTGGTAATGGCTGATTTATGGCTGGCTGAGGTTGTTGGATGGGAATTTCCTCAGAATTAGATGAAGATGAGAATGATGGAGATGATGGAGGTGGCTAGGTGGATGATGATTCTCCCCTTCTGCTGATCCTTCTTGACCTAGTAGGGGCTAGTAATTCTTGAAATCCCTCCTCTCCTAGAGTAGACCTGGTTCTTCTTCTAAATATTTCAGGAGAGATGGCAGACAAAAATCAATCCATCTTGCTTATTCAGGCCCTCCTTCTAGCGCCAATCTGTTGATGATGTTTTCTGCACATCAACAACTCAGATAAAATATAATATCCTATCTCTCTTGAAAGGTAAATCTCTATCAACAAGCCTCAAGAGATAACCCCAAGGTCTCTAATGTCAAGTCTTGATGATGCATAAACAACTCAGTGATAAATGTGAAAATGCTGGTAATCACAAAGGGACCTTAATACATGCAAATACTAAATCTTTAACTTATCAGATCTGGCAATGTAATGATACGTCAATCCTAAGTCTAACCCAAATGATAAAATAAATAAAAAAAGATAAGGGTTTCAAAGAGATATCTAAGATTAAAACTACTCCTAAGATTAACAATGCAAATGATGAAATACTTGAAATGGACCAATCCCTCATAAACTAATTCATGCTTAACCTAGATGAACCTGCAATCTCACAGAAACAGTACAATATTCTAAGTTATTAAGACTTTCAGATCATGAAAATTATTTCCAATACAACCCAATTGCAATTGAAATGGAGAAACTTCACAATTGAACTAAGCACAATAGATATAAGGTCTAGGCTAACTTTGCAAAACAACTAACAATCAACTAGCTGCAAAAAGTATGGACCAAGAATTGCTACAACACTTCAAGCATCAAACCATAAACACCATTGAATCATGTCTAATTCTAAATCTAACATACATCTAATAACATTGAACAATTTCAAAAGATAGAATCACAAGAACCATGCAAGATAAGTCAACACAAAAGAGATCACCAGAAAATCACAATGCCTTCAATTGTATTGAATCACCAAATATCAGCAACAATTCCAATGTTCTGTGTTACAAAATTGTCTCAAAATGAACTAACTTCTAACTCTGCTCTACTGCCTAATTCTCTCTTGTATCAAAACTATCTATTTTGTTTTATCTATCTCTATCCATTTCTTACAAATGAGGTGGAATGCCAAATTTATAGAAAACCCCCAAAGCATGTTGGCCTAGCTAGGGTTTACAATAATAAAATAGCCACAAACAAGTTGGCCCAAGGAGAATTAAAAATGAGATAAAATTGCATTAAATGCATGAACTCCATCTAGGTCATCCTGGGATCTCCAATATAATTCAAACCAATGCATGTGAAGGAGAAGGAAAATAATAGGGAAGCATAAATTCTGATGTAGCCCTGTATTAACTACTTCCTTCTATCTTTATCTATTTGATCTTGCACCTTCAATAAGATTCTATCCAAGTCAGCCAAGAGTGGAGTAACCAACACTTTAAATTACCTCTCTAGGCTGTCCATAGGTGAATTAATAATACCTTAAACCATCCTTCAATCAAACTAATCCTCCAGAGCCTCCTGGATGACCTTGTTAAATTCAACTTGCACTCAACAAAAACCACCATCAATGATATCCATTATAACATGAAGATCATAATTATCCCATCACCAATAATATATTCATCACTCAAATAAACCCAAGCAAAGATAAAAATCATCCCATAAATATCATTAAAGCACCTTCTTCACAGTTCAGGATTTCAAGCTAACCGGGGAAAACTAGTCTGGGAGGAACTTCAAAAAATTCCAGACCAAGCAGACTTTCCCAAAGAAGGCACAAAACCAACAATAGATTACCAAAATGAAGGAAGGATGCACAAAACATTGTGTAATTTATCAGTTAAAATCATGGAATGATAAGTATTCATCATTAAAATCATCCATTTCACCCAATTTCTAAGTTCCACAACGCTTCCCAAAGAATCCAAAAAAATCCAGCTGGACCGAAATTCTGCAAAAATAACAATACCGTATGAACTTCGGGGAAACTAGGGGAAGAAGGAGAAACTGGGAAAATCCAAGATTGATGGAAATCCATGAAGAAGGCAGGATTCTGGATTTTCAACACATTCAGGGAAGATGAAGGGGACAAGGAAACTCGGGGAAATCCACCAGCGCAGGAAAATCCTGAAGTTGAAGGAAAACTTGAATATCAGCAATCTCACACGATCCCTCTCAAATTGATCAAACGATCATAAATTTGAGGACCCTGGGTATGGAACTGGTTTAACTTGAACCTCCTATAGATCTTCCTTGAATTCCAGGCTCACTCGAAAGAAAATTAAGAAGAAATGGCGATGCCCTAGGCATGAAACCCTAAATTTTGACCATTAACACACAGCAAGCTTGGACTCAGATAACTCAACTGTTGGGTTCTCACAAAGGGTATTTACGGCCCACAAGCAAGCTATCCCTAGATGTGAATGAAAGAATGAACTTGAAACTTACTTGGGAAACCATAAATCATACAATATCACGCAACCCAAGCCACGAAATGCCCAAACATATAGGAATTCGAACTCCAAACAAATCAATAACGCTAAAGCACTAATTACATTGATCTGTATAGGATCTAGACTAAATTACAAAATTTGAATGCTTAATTTTTACAATGATTATTCCAAGTTAATTAGAACAAAATTAACTCATGGAAATAATCACAATAATTAAAATGACAAGGTGATAACAACAGAATGAAAGAAAATGAGAGAAAGAAAGAGAGAGATGCAAACAGAGTTTGATTACGGAGTTTGCCACAAACGTGACTATGTCTTCGGGTCGGCTCCAATAGAGTACGACCGATCCGATTAATCTCCAAATCAATTACAAAAATGCACCGCGACCATTTCTTCTAGCACTTCGGTAGCATAACAATACTCCGATGTACGAAAATGGCTCCAAAAATCTCCTAGAACTCCTCTCTATATCACCTAGCCCCTGTTTCACTTGAAAATTATGCTTAACTCCTAAGAGCATACCTTCCCCCTTTTATACACAAAATATTCCCAAATTGGTGAAAAACCAATTGATTTGGAAATTTCAACTTAATCCCCCTTACATAGTAAATATTTTGGAAAAATCCCCCTTATCAAAACAAATCCCCTAAAAAAAAAAATTAAATGGTTTATATGCCCTATCACATATTACATTCGGGCTTTTCCTGTTTGTATAAGTTACAACTAATCCTTTTAAAAGGATTATTGTTTTACAACTTGGAGGGAATTTATTAAATTAAGGAGTATTTCGTTTCCAAATTTCCACAAAACCATCCAATGCCACTTGTATTTTAAAACCATACAATATACAATGTTGGTTTGAAATTCTCATTTAAAATAGGGGATGAGTTTGGTTACGGGCTATTTACATCCCTTAAAAATAGGGATCAATTTGTTTTCCCTAAAAAAAAGGTAGCCTAAAAAATAGCATGATTTTTTAAAAAAAATAATGGTGATCCCCTTTTATAGGGAGGGCCACGTTTTTTTCTTAAGGAAGTGATTTAATTATTAAAATGGAGGGCATGGCTGTTATTAATTTATTTATTAATTTTTTTTATATATTTTTTCAAATAACGCCATGTCCAAAAAATTGCCACCACATGTAACTTTGGGAAGCCACCATGTGTCACCTCATGATTCATCCATGTCAGCATGATGATGTCATGTTGACATCATCATTGTACCTTCAAGTCAACCTAGTCAACCACGAGCTTTGACCTTCCATATCTTGCACATATGAGCTCCGATTTGTGCAAAACAAACACTGTCGGAAAGCTCTTGCCCTACTCTTCGCATTGACATCAATTTTGACCACTTTTGGTGACATCAAATTTTGACCTTTTTTTCTTGCCCTGGGCCCTGAGTTGACCAATTGTTGATTGAACTTTGACCGACAATAACTTGGGCTCCGTAGCTCTGTTTGACTCCATTCAAGTTGTGTTGGAATCAGGACATCGAGCTATTTCTAATGGTGCTGAAATCTGGAGATTTGGAGACACTTCAATTTCCACTGAAAATATCCCCCGGATCATGCCTCCCCACTGGAGAACTTTTGGACCTCCAAAAGTGGCATTTACTCTGACATTAAGTGAGGACTTGGGCTCCTCACTTGTCCTGTATCCTCTGTACATCTGAATACCTGGCTCACAAGCATAATGAAGACTGCGACAACATTGTTGAACATAAACATTATTCTATCGCTTCCATAAGCTTCTACATCAACTGTCATAGCCACTAACCAACAAAAATTGATTAGCATCAAGCTGAACAATAATGCAGAAATGAAAGAGAATAAGTCAGCAACATATCGATCCTTCACAACAAGAACATTTTTACCCAAGGAGCCATCAATGCTTCCAATCATCATTCTCTCATGCTGTACTGTGGGTGCATCCTGCAACATCTGACCTTGGTTAGCTACTCCAAGTTCAAGTGTAGAACCACCTGTACTGATAGACATAAGAGTTAACTCTTTACTTGCATTAATTACCCTCTTTAACTGCCCTGTGTTTGCAAAAGAACGATCAGTCTTAATCCTATGAGAATGTATAATATACTATATGCCATCTTTAAACAAGTGATAATGATTCTTTTCCCTGTAGAAAATAGCTTTCCTGTCATATAAATAAGGGCTACCAAGCACTATCCCACAGATATCCAGTGGAACCACATCAAACTGTACTTCATCCACAAACTTACTAGTGATTGTGAATCTTAAGGTGCATTGTCTTGTTACTTGCAACTTATCATTTTCAGAAATCCAGCCTAGTGGATAAGGTTTCCTATGTTGTGTAGTTTTTAATCCCAAGTTTCTTACAACACTTTCAGAAATCAGATTAACTTGAGAACCACTATCTATGAGTGCATCAATTTTACTGTTCTTAGCAACAACCCTTAAATGAAACAACTCATTCCTTTTCTTATCTTCAGAGACATCATTAACTTTAGAAGTAGAAGCACAACTAGCAACAGAAACACCAGAAATAGGAGCTTTACCTTTCAATCCCATAGCTGTTATCTTAGTCTCATCATCTAAATCTGAACCAAGATCCAAAACAACATTTGTGGCTTTCTCCTTACCTTTTTGCTTCTGATTACGTCTTTGAGCCCACTTAGGCCTCAGTTCTGGATGCAACTACCAACAATGTTCTTCATCATGACCCTTCCTATCACAATGAGAACAAGAAAGCTTATCATCCTTCTTAACTGTAGTTGCCTTCTTTCCTTTCCCTGTCTCTGCAACCTTAGAAGATTTCTTTACATCATTATCAAACTTATCAATAAAAGATCCTTTACCCCTTGACTCTAAGTGTGTAGCCTGAACAGACACTTCATCCAAATTACAAGGGTTCAAAACCAAAATAGAATGCCTAAGGTAGGAATGCAGACCTCCTATGTACTTCAACAAAGTGTCCTGGGTGTACAAAGGTACATTTAATGCAATAGCCTTCTTTCTAAATTCATGGGTGTACTCTTGGATAGTTTGACCTTTCCCTTGCCTAAACATTTTCCAGTCCATCATTAACTGTTGCATATGTCCTAGGGGATAAAACTGCTTCTTAAGAGCATTAACAAACTTTGCCCAAGTTAAACTGGCTCTACCATGTTGTGAAACTTCTGCCTTAGTCTTACTCTCCCACCAGGTTAAAGTTGTACCTCCTAACCGAAGAGTAGCCAATTGGATCCTATCAACATCATCTAATAGGTTTTGGACTCTACAGTAGACTTCTATTTGCTGAATCCAATCATCCAATTTTTTAGCATTAAGTTCACCACAATACTTTGGTAAATCAAATTTTACATCCAATTTAATTTTAGGCTTATACCCACTCTTGAAAGGATTAAAAGAAGTAGAATGAGGAGAAGATGGAGAAGAAGGAGAAGAGGGAGGAGAAGAAGAAGAGGGTGGATCTGGTTGCTTGTCACCATCTCCATGATGTTTCTCTTTCTTGTCTTTGCAATCTTCTTGCTTCGACGAACCTTCTTCAGGTTCTTTCTGCTCTTGTCTCTCTTGAAAAAGAATGTCCACCTTAGCCTTCATCTCGAGGAATGCTCTTCGAAACTCCTGCTCACTGATTTCTTCAGGAACCTCCATTCCAGAAACAGACATCTTCGAAAAAGTTCTACGCTTCCCGATCTCAGGATTAAAGTCTTCGAGCTTGCCTTCAACCTTCTGAATCCTGGATCTCGTTAGCATTCAAAAAAAAACCTGCAATAATAGTCAACTGAGCTCTGATACCAACTTGATTTGTATAGGATCTAGACTAAATTACAGAATTTGAATGCTTAATTTTTACAATGATTATTCCAAGTTAATTAGAACAAAATTAACTCATGGAAATAATTACAATAATTAAAATGACAAGGTGATAACAACAAAATGAAAGAAAATGAGAGAAAGAAAGAGAGAGATGCAAACAGAGTTTGATTACGGAGTTTGCCACAAACGTGACTACGTCTCCGGGTCGGCTCCAATAGAGTACGACCGATCCGATTAATGTCCAAATCAATTACAAAAATACACCGAAACTATTTCTTCTAGCACTTCGGCAGCATAACAATACTCCGATGTACGAAAATGGCTCCAAAAATCTCCTAGAACTCCTCTCTGTATCACCTAGCCCCTGTTTCACTTGAAAATTATGCTTAACTCCTAAGAGCATACCTTCCCCCTTTTATACACAAAATATTCCCAAATTGGTGAAAAACCAATTGATTTGGAAATTTCAACTTAATCCCCCTTACATAGTAAATATTTTGGAAAAATCCCCCTTATCAAAACAAATCCCCTAAAAAAAAATAATTAAATGGTTTATATGCCCTGTCACATATTACATTCGGGCTTTTCCTGTTTGTATAAGTTACAACTAATCCTTTTAAAAGGATTATTGTTTTACAACTTGGAGGGAATTTATTAAATTAAGGAGTATTTCGTTTCCAAATTTCCACAAAACCATCCAATGCCACTTTTATTTTAAAACCATACAATATACAATGTTGGTTTGAAATTCTCATTTAAAATAGGGGATGAGTTTGGTTACGGGCTATTTACATCCCTTAAAAATAGGGATCAATTTGTTTTCCCTAAAAAAAAGGTAGCCTAAAAAATAGCATGATTTTTTTAAAAAAATAATGGTGATCCCCTTTTATAGGGAGGGCCACATTTTTTTCTTAAGGAAGTGATTTAATTATTAAAATGGAGGGCATGGCTGTTATTAATTAATTTATTATTTTTTTTATATATATTTTCAAATAACGCCATGGACAAAAAATTGCCGCCACGTGTAACTTTGGGAAGCCACCATGTGTCACCTCATGATTCATCCATGTCAGCATGACGACGTCATGCTGACATCATCATTGTACCTTCAAGTCAACCTAGTCAACCACGAGCTTTGACCTTCCATATCTTGCACATACGAGCTCCAATTTGTGCAAAACAAACACCGTCGGAAAGCTCTTGCCATGCTCTTCGCATTGACATCAATTTTGACCACTTTTGGTGACATCAAATTTTGACCTTTTTTTTTTGCCCTGGGCCCTGAGTTGACCAATTGTTAACTGAACTTTGACTGGCAATAACTTGGGCTCCGTAGCTCTGTTTGACTCCATTCAAGTTGCGTTGGAATCAGGACATCAAGCTCTTTCTAATGGTGCTGAAATCTAGAGATTTGGAGACACTTCAATTTCCACTGAAAATATCCCCCGGATCATACATTCATCAAACAAAAGAAAGGAAACATGTACATACCATTTGATGAAGTGGAAATTGATCTCCAAAATAACAAATGTCAATTTATTGGCGCTTAGCAAAGAACAACAACGACAATGCCCAGGAAATCACCACCAAATCCAATAATTTGCAAACCCAACACCCCAAATCAAGTCCAACATTCAAAGAATAAACTCCTTAACTCAAGAGAATGCAAATGATAAAGCATAATGGCAAGAAAATCCCCAAAAATCAATTAAATTCGGAAACCCGATGGCGAGACGAAATTTCAAAAAAATCCGGTCCAAGCGGAATTCCTCAAAGTCCCATATTTCCTGAACTATAGTGTTAATTCACTTAGCTAGACTTTGAATGAAATCCAGGAAAATCTGGACAAGGCGGAAAATCCCGAAATGCAGTAAAAATCCGAACTTGGTTCAAAACTTAAGATTTTTCAATACGCAACTTAGGGGAATCACTTAGGCAAGAAAGACAAACATTTTAAGCTCATGCCAAGGAAAGGTAAATCCTCAAAATCAAAGGGCCAAAAACCAAGAGCGAGAGAAAAAGAGGGTCCATGCTTTCAGCAGGGCGTGTGTGCAAAAACTGCACAACATGACCTAACTTTAAATGAGACATTGAACAAGACACTTCTAGAAATCCATGCCCCAAGTTTAAGCCACTGGGACTCATACGCCCAACTTGGCATATGAGTGCCATTTTAACTTGGACCTATTTTAAATAAATTTCTCAGTGGGATTTTATTATCCTAGATCTGATGTTAGCTAGTAGTGTTGTAATTTTGAAAAATTTGGCATAAACAAGTATAAGTACAAGATTATTTCACATAATTTCTTTTAGCAATTTTGAGAGAGCATTCCTATAGAAATTTCATGAGATCAAGAGCATTCGTGAGTAAATCATCAAGCATTTGGACCTATATTCAAGATTCAAGAATCATGTCAAAGTCATCATGCATCATGTGTGTTTGTGAGCTAATATTTGTGATGTAGGTTTCATGATCCAATAAAGAATTCAAGACAAAGTTTCAAGTATTCAATCAAGAGTCAAGATCCACATCCATTGTAGCCCTTTCATACAAGTTTGCAACCTTCATTTCAAGGGTTTGGTGAGTTGTAACATTACATTTGTTCATTCATCATTCCTTCATTCTTTTCTATTTCATTTCAAAGTTTAATTATCAAAATGGGGTTTGACCAAGGAAAACCCCCATTCCCTAACAAAACAACATTTTTATCTCTTGATGTGTGTTTGCAGATCTAGGTGAATTGGAGCTTGGAGATCCTTTGAAGGAAAATTTGTTAAGATGTTGTCATCTTTATGGAAACTCACCTATAGATTAGAATTTAGACTTTTCAGACTTGAAGATTAGATAAGATGAAAGCTACAGAAGATCACTAGAGGCTATAGAAATATCACACAAACCCTAGTAATAGGGCTAAATCATCCTATTCGGCGTATGAGTCCCAATATATCCCATTTTCCAATTTTTTGTAGATCTTGATCAATCACCAAAAGATTCCAGAATCCTCCTAGAAACCCTAAAGTTGGACTAAATCACCCTACTTGGTGTATTAGTCTTGGTACAATCTAAAGCAACAATTTTCAAGGTTTTTAGATCTTGTTTTGGCTCTTCACTTCTCTAGGTACTTTTCTGTTTCATTCTATTTATTAATTTGATTTCATGCTTTCAAGTTTCTAGGGTTTTGTGCATACATATTTTCATTTCTCCTTTGAAGCTTCATTTAATGGTGAAACCTCAATTAATTACACCAAGGAACCCCTAATCCCTTCCTTAATAAATCCACTTGGTTGAGAAATCTTGGTTCCTAATGAACTAAAACGCAAAATAGGTCCCAAAGTTCCACCTCCTAAAAGGTGGACACCTATTTCCTTTGGTTTAGGTCCAATCTCCTTTTCTCACGAAGTTCCTTCATATGTTTTGATTTATTTGCATTTTTATCTTCTTTCTCTTCCTATGTTAGTTTAATCCTTGACTATTTCCTCAGCATGACGAATAATTTTATTTGTAGCATAGGGCATGATGATACAAACAATATATTAGTTCAACCATAGGGCAGAAAAAAAAGTACTAGTGCACTTGGATAGACTATAAGAACAATAAAAGCATGCATGGTATTGGATGATTTCAACATAAAATATTTATAATCAATTATATATAGTTAATTCCATCAATCCAAATACATAAGAACACTATTTAATGCCATCAATCCTTTCATCTGTAGCCACTAAAATTGCTAGATATTCACCATATGAGATTCCTACAACATATGACAACTATTTATTCATTGTTTCCAAACAAAACTTGAATATTATAGGTTTGAAAATGTGCATATCAATCAATTTAAGCTGCTCCAGTACGTAGAAAATCACTTATTTCTAATCCTATCATATCAAAGGGTCTTAAGTTGGTTGTATATTTCATATAAGACCTTAACCAACATTTTCATTTGGATTATTTGTCATCTATATACATTAATTTTGCTAGTTTTGGGTAAAGTTGAAGTTCCTTCTCGGTCATAGAGGGTTTGACAACAAGTTTGCAGCGATAAAAGTGGCAAAAATTTATGGTAAGAGAGATGACTAGGAAAGAGTACTTGGAGGAGTATTACAAACCAAAAACTAGGTTAGGACACCATGATTAAGGGGATTTTTTAGTTTCATAGAGGGCTCTAATTTTTGTAATAAGAGAGGTGAACTAGCGAATTGGAAACGTTTTTTCAATACTTGATCATGCAAGGAAAGAGGTAAGTGTTGTGATATGGTGGTAGCAAAAATAAACTAATGTTTATAGAAATGGTTAAAAATCTAGGACTAAGGATGTTTAGGCATCTAGATACATTATGGATTTGATGATTATAGTAAGTAGATTTAATTTTGGTACAAGAATAGTGCTAGATAAATTTCAAGATCAAAGCATGCCATGATGAAGTGTTATGTGATATTGCAACAATGGATGTGTGTCATTAAGAAGTCCATGGTAGTTTGACAAATAAGTAGTGTATGATAGGAGGGTTAATACCCATATCATATGGAAGGGTGATTAGAAGCACAAGTTGATACCATTTCTGGGAAGTGAGGTACAATTCAATAGTGCAAAGTTGTGCATTAAGGAGGAGTGGTTTGTATTGATCACAAATACATGCAACATTACTAGAATGGATGGTAGCACCACAAATATAAAATAAGTAGCATCTAGAGAGTTGGTAGCATGAAAGGCATCATCAAAAGGAAGTAGTCCAAAGAACAAGATAAATTAACAAGAGGATGCAGAGCCATATTGAGTAGTCAATGTATTTGGAATGCCAAAGCGAATGATATGTTGAAGATAGGAAAGAGGCTAATAGATGCGAGAGATTGGTTGATAGTTCTTACTGTAATGAGTTTAGTGGAGGACATTGTAAAGGAAGAGATTAAGGTTAGAGAAGTGATGATGGTGTATCAATGCAAACCATGATTTGTTTGATTTCCCAAGAGTTGCATGATACTATAAGAGTATCCAAACCACTACAAAGAGTGAAGAATTGTATAGGTTAAATGTGCCAAGAGGGGCTAAGGTTATAATGATATTTTTCAACTTGGAACCCCCCTTCAATGCTCATAGATGTCAAAAAGTAAAAACAAACAATGATGAACATTGAATATAAATTTTAACATAAAACAAAATCAAAGCATTGCATTAATCATGTATTACAAGAAGTTATAAAGAACATACATATATTTAGATTTGACATACCTTAAAATCAAAGATTCAATTGGATAAACTACCCAATTCAATGTAGTTTTTTTTCCTTCTTGCATCAAACTCCTCAACAATTGGAGCTTTTCACAAACTTGCTTCCTTTTCAACATTCAATTCTATATCTCTCCAAGAATTACTAAAGACTATAAAATTAAACAATGTATAATGTTAAATTATAACAATTCTATCATGTAATGAACATTGCAACACTACAAACATAAAAATTTGAATTTATATAATCAAATTTGATGTAAGAACTTTGTTATTTCCCTCATAAACTTTGAAAACCAAAAAAGGTGGTGGAATGTGTAAATTCTTGCATGTGCTTTCTCCAACAATCTCAAAAAGAATTCTTTTGTCAAATTATGTACATAAGAAGGAGAATAATAGATCATGTGGGCCAAGTCACGAGTGTCAATGCCTTTTTTACCATTTTTAGAAAGAGACAAAACGTGCTCGTGTTATAACACAAGTTTGTTTTGGCTTGCTCTTACAATGTCCATATTTCTAAATTTCTAAAGCATGCTCGTGTTTTAAAAAAGTTAAATTTTTCAAGGTTTAGGGTTCAAGTTTTAGGGTTTAGGGTTTAGGGATTAGGGTTTAGGGATTAGGGTTTAGGGATTAGGGTTTAGGGTTTAGGATTTAGGCTTTATGCTTTAGACTTTAGGCTTTAGGTCCAACCCCCTCTATCCCACTCCCTCTCTCCCTCTCTCTCAAGTCTCTCCCTCCCACCCTCTCCGTCTCCTCCACCCCTCTCTCTCCATTCCCCTTCCCTACCCTTCTTTTCACTGCTATCTCCCTCTAGTCTCTCCCTCCCACTCCCCTCCCTCTCTTAGGTCTCTCCCTCCCACCCTAACTAGTTAAATCTCGCTCTCTCTCTCTCTCCTTCCCTCTCTCTCTCTCTCTTTATCTCTCTCAGGTATCAATAGAGTTTGCATTAAATACTATCTTTTATTGATAAATACAAATATATGGTATCCCACACAAGCCATGGGAATAACTATTTCAATACAGAATATGAAATAAACTATACATTTGAAGATTTGAAACATTAAGAAAAGAAGCATATGGAATGAGTAGGGATCCGTCATTTCCTGAATGAAAAACCCCAGGTTGTAGAGTTGCATCCTTGTCCAACCCCTCCTTCTTGATTGCTCCAAAGATTGTTGTCTTGGTGCTCCAAGAATGCTTGCATAAGATGATTGGTTGTGTTAGAGCTCGGGACCCATAATCTCTACATATGCCACATCAACAAATATATAGTCTATTCTCATAAGGCATTGGAATAGTTTGCGATATCATAGAGACCAAGAAAGCAGAGGATTGCCATCAACAAGTGTCATATAATGTGCTCCATTTTTTTATCTAACATGTTTGTTCACTGTGCAGGTATAGGTGAAATTTTCATTGCTGGATCATTCTATTTGATGTCATAGTATGTGGAGTGAAATGGGCTCCCACAAGGGTTGAGCCCAACATGATTCCCTCATGTTATAAAGAAGGATGAGAATGAAATAAAACATCATGTTTATCAACTCTAACATGTATCCATCACCTATGACAGTGAGTTGATGAATATCACTGTCATAAATGACAAATTCTTGCTAAAACATAACTCAATAGGAAAAGGAAACCACATATCTCAAAGACTCCAAAGTTGTGTTTTTATTAGTAAGGACAAAAGAATGAAACAAAGATCAACATGCAGTTTCAAAGAATAGTTAACCATATAGCAACATATAAGGGACTCGATAGTCATATGCACATATACACAATCCATGAACAACAACAATGATGAGCAAGTATAGAGAATGCTCATAAGCAAAGAATGTACCAATGAACAACAAAGCTTTGTGAGTAAATTTTTCTGTTGAGGATACTGTTATGGGTGTCAACAATGAAGACTGCCAATACTCTCAAGGTAAAAATATGTAGCAATCAATGGCCTTGTAATATATAGAAAGAAGACCATAGGAAAACCCTTGACACTAAAAAGTACAGACCCATAATGGGTATTGAGGTTAAGTTTTATAGAAAATGCCCAGATGGGTCAAAACCCTTGAATGCCTGCAAGGCTAAAGTCCATAAATCATGTAAAATTTGTGAAGAGGTCTTGTAGGCTGAGCCATATAGAATAGAGTTAGCATCAAGAGGAGAGCTCTCAAGAGAAAACTAAATGAGAATGTATGACCGAACCTAGAATGAAGGTTCTCTGCTTTTTTCATAAAAGTACAAGAAGATCGTGGAAAATGCAAAAGAAGTTGAAACCCAAAATGCTTATAATTAAGAAAAATCCATTTTCCAAAACATTATAATGTGAGCAAGGTTTCTTCTAAAATTCCACAAATTGGAAGCCAGTTCAAGCCTTTTGATTATGCAACAACTAGACAATCTATGCATTTTGTAAGTAATGCAAGGTGAAATGATTTAAAAAAAAAGAATTTTTTGCACAAACAAACACTTACCCACCCAACCTCCATAATTTCTTCAGAATCTGCCAGTCTCAAAGAGCTCTACACATCAAAACCCTAGACTCCATGGCAGCGTGGCAAGTTTGTAGGAGTACAAAGTGAAGAGTGAAAATAAAATGATGAATGTGCTTTGGCCATAGTATTTTGGTGTTAGGGTTTCAAATCCCTAAAGTTAGCCAAGAAACAAAGGGTGATTTTTTCCTTTGTTTCAAAATTTGTAAGGCTTGTCAAACTTACATACTAAAAATAGTGCTCCAAAATCAAAGCATATTCCAAAGAAGGAAAATAAGATAAATATATTAAATAAGAAATATTAAGAAATTCTCTAAGGCAAGTTACAATAGTGAATTGCAATCTTATACACCAATAGGGTGTTACATTACATTTGTTTCAATGTTACAAGAATAAGGTTTGCATTAGTAATTACATCCATGAAGATAAGTTCACATTTACAAATTGGCTATGTAAGCCATACAAGTATAATACAAGAAGTATATCCATATAATACAATAATCTTTGTCCTCAACCGCCATGACTTTTTTGGTCTTATGCAAACTGAGGCCAAGAGTGAGGTTAAGACACCTTTTCTACCCAACCATGAAGTACAAAACTTCC
>VDFB02284514.1:0-35591 GCA_007258455.2 Sequoia sempervirens
GTCAGAAAATTAGTTAAGTTTGTACATTTCTCGACTTAGTAATTACAGACTTGAACTAGTGGCAGGTGCCAAGACCCATTAGTTAGGCCAAGTAACATGGGGGTTCGAGAAATATCTAACACCTTATCAACTCAGTTGAGCTATGTCTAGGAAGACAAGTTATGTCAAGTCATAAGTCCTTGTGTTTGTTTTTAGGGTGGAACAGGTAGTTCCAGTATACCCTAGGTCAGGAAAGATACTCCAAGTCGAGTAGGGTCGGTGAACATACGACTTTGCTCTTGGTAGCAATTGTATCATAAATACAAATACTATGGCCATAGTGAGTGCAGTTGTCTCTACATGCACTTGTCAGTTCATTGTGACCCAAATACTTAGCTAGTCAGAGATGTCGTACATAGTTGGAGAGTATCCTTAGTTGTGCGACGGTATTAGTTAAGTAGGGCACAACACCAGAGCTCAAATGGCAGAATTAAGAGGGTTCTCAACTAATCAGGGAAGGGCCACTTCCAATTAGGAAGGTGTGCGGGGGACCGCTTAAGTCCGTGGTTGGAGGTAAAGCACCCAAGTGATGCTCTTCCTCTTGCAGATGACATGTCGAGTCTTGGAAGATAGAATGAATCTAGATAAGGATCTCTGACCTAACTCTCTTTTAGTATTTGATTATAGTTTACTAAATTGTAATCATTGAATTGAAATGCAAAAGTGTTAGATGATTATTCTTTTCAGCTAGAAAATATTGTATAAGTGTTTTGTTATATCTTTATGATAACAATTAAGCAGAAGCATGTGCCTTATTTAAAGAAAAATTTTGTATCTCTTGTCACCTATGTTTATCGTTATTTATTGTCTGGTGAATAATTCATGGTAACTCCCTATAAGGAGGAGTGGAATGTTACATACAAAAAAAGGCAAAGGCAACAACAATGACGATGATCACACCGCCAACTACAACAACACAAGGCCCTTCCAGCTGCAATCTAGAAGTAAGTTGAAGAAATTGCTCCATAAATAACCCTGTTCATTCCCTAGTAGATGGTCTCCAACATTAATTGATTTTTTTTCACCAATTGTGCAGACAGATAGAATTTTTTGCAATCATTAAGGAGACAAAAAATTGAAACATAGTGTGGAGAAACCCTTTCCTCAAAAAGGAAACCTATGGTCTGAATGCCATATCTACTCTACATAGTCATTTATCATCATCTTGGAGTAGTGTTAAGAATTAGTCATCACATGGGTGTTTAAATTAGCATCATTAGTATGTGTAAAAAAATGGAGTTATGTAAGATAATATTAAGTTGAGAATCAACTTAATATTATATTATTGTGAGCCAAATAATGTAAGTGCGTAACATCCCCTTTTGGGATATTCCTAGATTTAGGCCTGCAAAACAATAATAATCACTAAAAACTATATTAGTAATAACGAGTATCAACTTTACGGCAACATTCAAATTAATACATGAAATATTATAATATTGAGAGCAATACACCATAGCTTAAACATCATAATAGTTAGATCTATAGTTCATAGTATCATTAACATTGGAATTCAAAATATCTTAACATCATTAATGGTTATTCTGAGGCATATTCCTATAGCCAATCATATTAGGAATTCACTTAAGGTACTTGCAAACTGCAATCTCGAGGATGGTTGTCCTTGTATTGTGAGAGCATGGGTGGATCTGTCATGCCCCGCTCCCTTCCCCCCAAACCTTCATCATCTATCACAAAAACCCATCGCAGCATATCCTAAATTGCTGATATGGAAGCAGCAAGCAAAAGGACTCTTCAAAAGCAGCGGACTTTTCAAAGGAACGACAGAATTAAAAAGGGAGATATTATGCAGCAATTCACCAAGAATTAAGTAATAAATAATTAAGAGAGTTGAGGCAGCAAAAGAAAATAAATTAAGTGGGAACAAAAAGGCTTACCCTTTGGAAAGGAGATGTCTATTCCAAAGTTTGCATCATTTCATGAAGACATGAGGATATATAAGGGAGGGCAATTTTTTGCAAAAGGGATCCATGAGGATGAATTGAGCAGATTGGAACAAAGGAATAAGGATTGGAAATTATAAGAGATCTATTGGATTAAATATTATTGGCACGAATATATTTGGGAAGTAAGTTTAAATAGAATTATAATTATATATGTATGTATGTATGTTAAATATTATTGGCACGAATATATTTGAGAAGTATGTTTAAATATAATTATAATTATATATGTATGTATGTATGTATGTATATATGTATGTAAGTATGTATGTATGTATGTATGTATGTTAAATATTATTGGCACGAATATATTGGGAAGTGAGTTGAGGCAGCAAAAGAAAATAAATTAAGTGGGAACAAAAAGGCTTACCCTTTGGAAAGGAGATGTCTATTCCAAAGGTTGCATCATTTCATGAAGACATGAGGATATATAAGGGAGGGCAATTCTTTTGCAAAAGGGATCCATGAGGATGAATTGGGCAGATTGGAAACAAAGGAATGAGGATTGGAAATTATAAGAGATCTATTGGAATAAATATTATTGGCACGAATATATTTGGGAAGTAAGTTTAAATATAATTATAATTATGTATGTATGTATGTATGTTAAATATTATTGGCACAAATATATTTGGGAAGTAAGTTTAAATATAATTATAATTATATATGTATGTATGTATGTATGTATGTATGATGTATGTATGTATGTTAAATATTATTGGCACGAATATATTTGGGAAGTAAGTTTAAATATAATTATAATTATATATGTATGTATGTATGTTTAAATTTAACTATAATTATATATGTATGTATGTGTGTATGTATGTGTGTATGTGTGTATGTAAGTTTAAATATAATTATAATTATAATTATGTATGTATATATGTATGTATGTATGTATGTATGTAAGTTTAAATATAATTATAATTATGTATGTATGTATGTATGCATTCATGCATGCATGTATGTATGCATGTATGCATGCATGCATGCATGCATGTGTGTATGTATGTATGTATGAATGAATGTATGTATGTATGTATGTATGTATGTATGTATGTATGTATGTATATGTTCATGCAAGCAGCAAAAGCAATTATTGTAAGTTTTGAAATTAATTAGAAATAATTATGTCTATATATATTTATATTATATATATATGATCATGCAATAAAAGGATAAATCGAAGGAGATCAAAGAATAAAAAAAGTATCTGCATTCAGAAAGGCAGCAGCCATTGAATTTAATAAGTGATTGGTATGCATCATGATGGAGTATAATGTTTTTATATATATAATCTCTTATGTATCTTTAATCTAGTTACTAATGGGAATGGCTAATCTATTTAAGCATCTTATAATTATTGATTTAATCTATTTGTTTCCCTATAAGCAATCAAGCATGGATTAGCAAGGGAACACGATTGGGAGACGCAACGGACTGGTTCCACAATGTAAGTAGGCCACCCCATGTTGGATGGTAACGGAAGTTCCTGCCACTTGTGGGCCAAGGGGTGATTGCCACGCTCTTGGGCTTAATTGTGATGAACAGTCTTTGGGCGCCCTATTGTGCTTTCCTTTCAAATCCTTTCTATGGTTGGTTATTGGAAATGAAACTATAGATTAGACCCAATTAGACGATGTTATTTATCTTAATTGTTCATTTACTCTTAAGTTCAATAACTTTTATATGATTTAATTTTAGAATACTATTTGTAAAACAAATTATATTGTTGGAATTGTTACTTTTGGGCAAAATCAGGCATACCCCAATTAGAGGACATTACAGATCTTTGTCCATCCATCTCAAGGTGGCATATTTGAGAAGACCCTCAAGCCCAAGAGCACTAATACGCCTCCCGGCACTAATATGCCTCCCGGCCCACAAGCGATCCATCTCGGGGTGGCGTACTTGGGAAGACCCTCAAGTCCAAGAGCACTCATCCACCTCCTGAGCCACAAACATGGCAAGATCTCAGGTCCACTCCATCCCTCGGTCCACCTTGGAGGCACTCCATCCTTCTTGATCAAGCCCAGAGCACTCATTCACCTCCCAACCCACGAGCGTTGCATCTCGGGGTGGCGTGCTTGATAAGATGCATGAAGACTACCTTCCTTAACAAGCACATGAGCATTCATACGCCTCCCAACCCACGAGCGCTCCATCTCAGGTTGGCATGCTTGATGAAGGAAACGCTAGTACATCAACTCTCGTGAACTCGGAAGGTTGATCAACCTCCCTATTTGCAAAACACTTTTATAAATTCAAAATAGATTGCTAAAGGAATCTACTATATTAATACTTCCCAATAACATTCTTGCTGAAAACAATATTTATTTCCAATAGATATCTTATATTTCTTATTTTCCTTTTCTTTCCAATCTCCTTCACTTCATGCCCTACTCCAATAAATGTCCTCCCTTTAATATCTTCCCCTTGAGGGGGAAAGTCACATCCTTTCATAAATTATATCCCTTGCCAAGAGTCACGTCTTTCCTCAATGGAGTGCTACCTTTATCTTTTAATTAATTATTAATTAATGTTATCTTTTCTTTGCTGTGATTCCTATTCTCTTTTAAACTTGATCGCTACCTTTTACTCATCGCCCCTTCCCTTTACTAAGGCAATCATTGCATGTTTTGGGGGCATGACAAAGTGAGTTGTTAACACAACTCACATAGAGATTTAGAAATGAAAATAAGAGGGAAAGAATTAAGGTGGTTGAACAACCTGCCTAGATTGAGTGCGAGAGGTTAGTGGAGTTTTTATAGGGGTTAGAATACTCATCCTATATATTTGTAATATCTTATTGAATGAATGTGGTGTGGAATAGAAGAAAAATATTATTGTGTGTAAAATTTTCTATCTAGGTCTGCATAAATTGCCAACAAGGGGATCAACCTGTTTCTTATTTTAAGCCTCCATTATTTAATTTGAATGTTTATAGTTTTGAGACATTATGATCTCCTTCATATTTGGTGTTGAGTAATTATTTCACATAAGGTGAAGTTCAATGGCCAAACGATATCAACTTAGTAGTATACGAAGGATGAGGCCATCTTTATTAAAATCCTGCAAAGTTTATATTTGAGGCCAAGGCAACATTATAGTCCTTGCAGTTGTGATGGCGGGTTGTAGCTGTGCCAGTGACCAGCTTGTTCAGTGCATGGTATCTTTGTATTCTCCATAAGCTAGGTAGCGTCATGGACAGTAAAGGGAATGATAGGCGGGTGACGGATCTTTTAAGGAAAGGCTCTAAGGTTTGTTAGGACTGTGCCCGAGGAGGATGGATGAGTTTACAGGGGCCAGCAGGATCTAAAGCCAACATCCAGCAGGATTTTGTTTTGAAACTGACTCGGTGCGTTCCAGAGGCCACCAAGTGGGTTTGGCTTCTTCAATTGTTGCTGCCGGAGCAGTTCCAAACAGGAATGGAATGGGATAATGGTAGGAGTAGGGTCTGGGGAGCAAGCCTCTGGGAATGTTTATGGTGTTGAAGATCAACTGCAATTCTCAGTCAAGAGGTCCAGCTGCTTAGGGCTTATTGTTCGGATATGTGTAAAGTCATGTTAAGGTTTATGGTTACCTGCGACAGAGAGCATTTGGAGCTGATGTGCAACCGTAAAATTCCTGTTTTATGCGGCAAGTCAGTGCATAGAGATAAGCGCCGAGCTGAACTGATTCATGGTGTTGGCATCACCTCGCTGGACCCATCTGCTAGAAGCAGGGATAAGGCTCCCCAGTGTTCGAATGTGGTAGCGTGGCAGGAAACGGCTGACGGGGGAGGTGCTGCTGCTTCTGGCGTGGGACGATGGGGTGTGTTGATCATAGCTGATGTTTTGCTCGATGGTTTCTTGTCTGTAGGTTTTGGATCCAATTCTTTGTTGCGGACATGTTGTCAGTTTTTGGCTGTTCTTGGCCTTGCCTTCTGTAATAACTAATATGATGTTTATGTTGTATTTATGAAATGTAGTTTTAGTACTCGGGCGGAGACCCCTACAGATTCTGTCAATTACTTTATGTAGAATCAAAATTGGGCTCAAAGCAAAGGTATGCAAGCTAAGCCTTATCGCAGCGCAGAAGGAAAAAGAAAACAAAGAAAGGCAAAAAGGGAGCTACGGTATTATAGAGCTGGGACATTGCCATTGTTTACAGTGATGAGCTAGAGCAGAGATGCGAAAACCCTAATGAACTGCACATCAAAAATTAAAAGCAAAAATGGCAGAAACAGAATAGGATGTAATAACTAAATGAATTAGTTACCTGACAAAAAGCCTGGGACGTTTAGACGGATGAGTGCTGGCCATGGTTTCGTCTGCCTGTGACCTGGATGAGGATGCTCCTCCTTCACTGCAGTGCTTCCGAAGAGGAAGTACTCTCATTTTCCCGCCCTGCTGCATTTCCACCTCTGTTGCTGTTACATAACTAAGGACTCTTGTAATACATTTAGTGTAGCGCTCGGTAGAAATTTGGCTTTAATTGTACGATCACGCCTTCAATCCTCCATTCAACTGTTATAAATTAGTTTCACTGTATTCAAAAGGGCTTGAACTGTACACCTAGGGAGAAGCTCCTGTTTTTGTCTGCACTATCGGATATCCAGGCTAGCTGCCATTCCGTAACATTATTGTCAGAGATAAAAGTGCATTTCTTTCGTTTTTTTTTCTTTTCTTTTTTAAAGTGCATTTCTTGCCTTTCAGTAGGTTTAGATCTTTTTAATTAGGTTGTATGTGTAAGTTTTAGTCTCTTAAATTGAATTGTGTTATTGTCGTGTTGTTTCCCTTACGTAATTTAGTGTTTGTTGAATTGTTTTTCGAAGTAGGTCTTTTAGGTAATGGGTTTTATGGCATGTCTTTGTATGAGATTAAATGAGTTGTTAACAATGGACAAAAAAGCCTAAAATATTGTTATTTTCGACATTTGCATTTTGGAGGTTGTTGGGGAGCATGGGCAGAACGGAGTTGCAGGTGTTTGAATGTCGAATGAGAGTCGATACTCTCCCTACCAAAATGCATTCAACAGGCGCTGGCACTAGCTAGCAGGTTTGTATATCTGCGAGAAATATGTCATTTTGTTAGAGTGCATAGGAACTGTGAAGCATTGAATGGCTATTCATTAAATGAATGAATGAATGAAAGATTTTAATGACATCCACGAGACTAAACAGTCTATGGGACCGAGAAAAACAAACTTAATTTGCCTTCATGCTCTTTTCCAAGTTGGATCTCCTGCTATTAATTTTCACTAGAAGGTT
Organism: Sequoia sempervirens; assembly: GCA_007258455.2. NCBI lineage: Eukaryota > Viridiplantae > Streptophyta > Pinopsida > Cupressales > Cupressaceae > Sequoia > Sequoia sempervirens. Next base: position 7,258 of record VDFB02284514.1, read on the forward strand.
GGTCGTTTGGTTAATCTTATCCTCCTCAAATAACTGTTGCATATTATCTACAACCAAACTATTTTCATGTTGAGTACGAATATCTGCATAAGTTGTGCATTCCTTGATGAAGTGTCATTATGTTTCCACGTAATGCCTCGTCTTGTAACCTAAGGAATGTAGCATTGTCTACAAAGTGTAATAATTTTTTTTAAAGTATTAATATTAACTTTATTAGTTGCATACATTCTCTAAGTTACGCGACAACACACTACTAAGAATCCAATAGATGACTTTAGCATTTAGCATTGCATGTATTTAGTTAACATAAACTTAAAAGTAAACATTGCATAACATTTGAATCCCATTCATGAAAGTATATAGTTTAAATAAGATTCTTACATTGCATTTGAAATAACATTACAATACTCATTCTTCAGATAAGGTAGATCAAATAATAGTTTACAATTACATATTACAAATGTTCACCTCATAAACAATTGAGGAAGGTTACAAATACAAGATTTCCAATGATACAATTAAGGAAGTACACATAAATTCAAATACGAGCTCTCCATCCATGAAGCTCTCGTTGCCACGATTATAAACTTGGGACCCAATGAAGTAAGGTGCACATTCCACCCAACCATGTGGTACCCGTAGGTCCACCCCCCGTGCTAGGAGACAGTAATAAGGTTCCCTAGACATAACCTACAAACCCTAGACACAAGTAAATACATAGACCAATCTACACAAGTACATACTTAACTTTTGGTTACATTGCTTCCGGAATTAGGATAATCAAATATACTAAGTTCACAAGATAACTGTTATTTTAGGTGGAGTGTCATCACAATGTTGCATAGGTTACCCTGGTGTTTCTTCCTAGGTTCCGGCCCCCAACTTGGGTTACCCTGGCAACCTCTTACGAAACCCGGCCCCTCATGCAAACTGTTGCGGTATCGAATATCTTTTAAAATAACAAGATATCGATTTGCCATTCCAGGCCTTCTCAACTTATTCTCAAGACGGAACTAGCCATCGAGTCTATAAGCGAGGCTTATTAATCCAGTTAAATATTTTAGAATACCCATTGTGTTGATTTAGTTTTCACTGACTTACTAACTCTATATGAGTTACCCAGACACCACTTTGTGTGTTGGCCCTCACACAGAGCCACTCCCCTAAAAATAACACAAAGAATCTAAGTTCACTAACTAAGGTATACAAGGTGCACAAGAAACATCATTTAATTCTTCACATTTCATAACGAACATCAAGTCTATGTTCATAAAACTAGGTGTCTAAACACCATGCAAAACCATGTACACAACCTTAGTCAACACAAGAATTCTATTTAAACAATAATAACTCCCACATTATACAACTTATCTGGAAGACTTGTACATCTAATACATTCCCAATTTGCTCAATTAAAAGAAACACAATTTAAAGCAAATTGAAAAATAAGGAGTCTACATTAGGATTTACTAAATCCAGTCAATCAAAATATGAAGTACAAAATTAATCATCTAGGATTTAATTTATCTTCCATTCAATACGAAAGTCAAATCTATAATTTGCTCAATTTCATAACCACATAATATAATGAAATCAATATAAACTCAAGAATATCAATTTAATTTAAGCACAAATAACTTGTCATAATAATTTAATTATTAAATATCTATATCTAAATATTTAATAAACTATTTTTAAATATCCCATTAATAACATAAATATATTTCCAAATTTACTTAACATTAAATAAATATATAATTATAAGTATTATATATATATTTTATATATAATATATATTATATTATTAATATATATTACATATAACATATATACATAATAATTATAATTTATATAAATATTAATACAAAATAATTTAAGATAAAACATATAATAATAAAGAAATTCGCATGGCTTTTAAAACACAAGTTAGGGCTTTTAACCCTATCTGAGCGCAGGTCGCACTGTGGGTAGGGCTGCCTTCGCAGCCCGCCCCACAGGGCTCGGTCGTGGGTGGGGTTGCCACCGCAACCCTCCCCACAGGGCTCGGCCGTGGGAGGCAGAGCTGAGCGCTGCCTGTGAGGGCAACGCTGGGCTCGGCCCTCACTGCCGTCCCTGCGGGGTCGGCGGTGGGTAGCCCCACCCAAAGTGCTGCAATTTTATAATATTTCAAAACTAAAAATTTATATAAAAAATTACGGCGAATTTTCATTTCCTTTATTTTTTTTTATAAAATTCACAAATCTGCCTGTACGGCGATTTCTCATTATTCTTTCAAAGAATATAAAATTTCCTCAATCCAATTTATATATGAATATATATATATATAAATTCACAACTAAGAGAATAAAAGATTACTAAAATAATGCATATATTTTCAACAGGGTTTGTAATGGGGAAATTGAGAAATTTTTATAGTACGCACAATTTTTTTTTTCCCAACAAGTTCTAATTTATTCCCTGAGGTTTCACTGTCATTTTCCAAACAAATGATTTCCTTCACAAATTTTAATTCAAACTATTTCCTACAGGAAACTTTTAACAAAGAAATAACAAATTCTCTACAGATTAAATTGCCAAGAAGAACAGAGATTTAATACACAACAATTTCCTCAAACAAACACGGTTTTTAAACAATTTTAACAAAACTTCTCAATACTAATTCTTTTTCATAGACAAACTTTTCAAAAGGATAAATTAAATAAATAACCAATGAAAAACCTGTTTCCTGTAGCTTGAAAATTGTCTGTAGAGGAGAAACCTTGCTACATGTTGCGTGCAATCCTCCAAAGCTCCTCCAGAAAACCAATACCCAGAAGAAAACAAATACTAAACCAAAAAGCTTCTTCTAGAAAAATTAAGTAAATCCTAGAGAAAATCACAAATTTTCACAAATCAATCTTTTATTTCCCGAACCCTGTTCTTTTCATTTCCCGTGAAGTAATCTTCTATTTTCCCCAAATCCATAAAAATCTTCCGAGAGAATCCTCAACAAGAAACAATTAATTTAACTACCACACATGTCAAGAAGAAAATATCTTCTAACCACCTCTCGGATGATTCTTTCTTTCCTCATCAAAAATTGAATGCATTTTAAAAATTAAAGAATTCAAATTTTTAAAATACAATTTCCCTTTTTTCCTTATTTAATTTTATTTATTTAACAATTAAAATACCATTTCCCACAAAATAATTAATTTAAATTAAATCTATTCACACAATTAAAGTAACTTTAATTTAATTAATTTATTTATTTAATTAAATAATTTTAACCTCAAAGATTAAATTACTTAACCAAATAAACTAATTAATTAATTAAATAAAATGTAAAACTTTATTTTCAACATTTAAAATTAATTTAAATAAACATCAAATTAAAAGAATATTAATCTATCATTGATATAACGAAATTTGCCATTCATAACAAATAAACCAATCAAACACAAACGAGACCACCAAAGACACTAAACTTAAACTGACAACATACTTGAGACTGGGTTTAAGACTAGACTAGGATGAACCTTGTTACTACCTCCCAATCAACATTTCCGTTGAGTCTTGACACGCTCAGATCTGAGAAACCAGGTGGAGTCGGTGTCATGTACCTACAATCCTGCAATCAAACAAATGACATACATATATATATAATCCATTATACAAGCACACCGTGCGGAGAAAATCACAAAAATCACAGGGCACTCGCAAGCGAGTGATGCAACTTTGTTCTCCACACCAATACACGTCACATCAAACTGACAATTAAATAACAGTTAATCTACCATAAACATATATATAGCAATAACATATGAAGGAAACATCTACGCTAACATAAAGTATATCAGAAATTAATTATTACCATACAATGTATCACCATATCCCAAAATAAATCCACCATCGCTCTAATGTCAGTGATCTAAATATCCAAAATAAAGTACCAAAGTCTATCAAAGTGAAAACATGCTAACAGAAAACATAAACAAATTGGAGGGGTACTACATTCCACCACCCCCTTATTGCAAAATATGCAAGTTCTTTCTTCCCAAGTTTTCTTAGGTATCTTCCACCTCCTAGTCTCACACCTAAGATAATGCGATCTCATCCTCAACTATGCAACTAACGACCTCGATTTCCCTTTAATAGCCACATCTTGATAATTTTTTTCACCATGATCCTTTGTCGGGTTAAACTCTTTGATGTAATATGCCTTTTTACGCCCAATCTGATTTGACCACATGGCAGTCCTAAATTTTTCCATCACATAGTTTTTTATTTCACTATTGGTGTTAGGACACTCTTGTAATTTGATGTCCCACTTGTTCAACCATTTGTTGTTATGCTTCATCCAAGTTTTCTTTCTACGATCTAGCGTCCCCTCCATAACTATTTTGGGCCAACAGTGGTTGTCCATGTTTTCAACCTTCTTTAAATAACTTAGCAACCAGGTTATTACCAATGTTTCCAAAGGAAAAGCCCATGCTTTAGCTAAAAGAATTTCATATGGGACTGTGGTTTTAACTTTGAGATTGCTTGTTATTAGGTGTTTCTAGATCCTTTCTAATTGTCTCCAACTGCACTTTGACATATTGTTGCCCCACAGTTCACACCCATAAAGTACAACCGATGTGACAAGTAAACCAAAAAGGGTTTTCGTTGTTTTCCAATCCCAAAGTTCGGCTTTTCTACACCTATTTTGAAGTATGTAAGAGGCTTTCCAACCTCCCTGTATCCTTTTTGTTGTACAAGTCTCCCAACTGAGCTTATAGTGAAAGTCAATCCCAAGGTATTTGTATTCTTTCATTACATCAAGTAGGTTGCCTTCAAAAAGAAAGGTATGTTGTTTATCTTTTCTATTCAATGAGAAAATCATGATTTTGGTCTTGGTGATGTTCATTTTCATCTCAACCTCCTAACAAAAGTGTTCTAGAGCTTTCAAACGTTCTCTTAACCTATGAGTTATTTTTGAAATTAAAATAAGATCGTCGACATATAGAAGTAATTTCACCACATAACCTGCCAATTGAATACCATCCCCATTGATCTTGCTTAGCCAATCTTCCAACTTATCAATTTATAACCCAAAAAGTGTGGGAGATAAAAGGTAGCCCTACTTAACCCCAATGTCGCTACCAAAACACTCTGGTATACCTTCACTTGTTCTGATTTTAGCTCTAACCTTCTCATACAACCTGTGGACAACTGCTCTATACACATTTGGGATGCCTAATTCTTCCATTATATTTCATAGTTTGTCTCTAGGTACTGTATCGAAATCTTTCTTAAAGTCTACAAAATAGCAATAAGCTTCCTCCCCTTGAGTGTCCCAAAAAAATTCAATTAAGTGCCTAAGAGTGATGCAGTGATTAATGGTGGAGTGCCTGGACCTAAAGCCTACTTACCCCTTTGCCCTTTTGCCCTCATTTTCTACCCAATTGTTGATCCTTCATTCAATCATGCTCCCAAAGAGCTTGCCAAAGATAGGATTGACCATAATCGTGCAACACTTAGATGGATTATTAATATCACTACTTTTAAATAAAGGGATGACCGCACTAGTAGTCCGCTCTATAGGAAAACCTTCCAAATTGACATTATTGAAAATTTTGTTTATGTGAGGGACAAGAGTTTCGATCCCCCATTTTAAAAATTCAACTTGTAACCCATCTATGTCCTAAGCTTTACCACTTTAGCAACTCTTTATACCTTGTCTAATATCATCCACAGTGAATAGTTCCATTGATGTGTTAACAACAGGAGGGTAGTCTTTCTTGTGAACCCGCTCGTAAAGGAGCCTAGCATATTCTAACCATTGGACATCCATAATAGTGTTTTCCAGCTTCTTTTTCTTTTGTTGCAGTTTCCTCCAAAAACCTTTAGGATTATGTTTCCCAAGAGAGATTAGCTCCTTCTTTCATTTACATATTCTGCTTTTTTAGACTACACTAATTTTTCATATTTTTCTTGTATTCTTTGTCCATTCCTCTCTCTTCTAGGGATCTCTTAGCTGCCTTACATTCTTCATCATACCACAGATTTACTGGAAAAGTGTTTGCAATCCCAACCTTGGGATGAGACCTTTTGCATGCATTTAAAGCCTTGTGAATTATCAGGATCAATGAGTTGTTGTGGATGTGGATAGCAACCTTATTTGTGGCTTTTACTTCTTTGTTATTGTTCAAATTGTGGAAATGTTGCTTAAGAAAAAGACTAAATATTTCTCTATTTTCTTGATTTGTGAGGATTTTACCCTTGGGAGGGGCTTTTTTTTGCATGTGTTGAACTTGTTTATTGTGTTGGTTGATTGGAGAAATGTGTAGCTTAACCCGAAGAGGTAAGTGGTCAGATTTTATCTCAATAGGATAGTCCTCAATATCAAATTTCAGTAGCCAAGAAAAAAAAAATTCTGAAAGCAAACCATGTAGTCCACCACACTTTGACCATTATAAGTTTTGCAAGTGATACCCCCCGACTTCGGTCAATCTCTCATACCATTGCGAATAACCATGCCAACCAAACTGCAAAGCCCAAGTAATTTTGCCCCAAATGGACTCACAGTGCCATTACCATCTTGTGAAGTCCTTTCCCAAAGATGACCCCCACCTTCCTCCAACCATATAGGATTTTTCTCCCCTTTTTCTTCATAGCTCAACTGGAGAGATTGATTATTAGCAGTCCTAGCATTAAAGTCACCCATTAATACAACATCTCCAAGTATGTAGAAAATAGAGATATCTTTTTTTAGTGAGGCATACAGGTCTTCATTGTCTAAATTTCTCTTCTTATAGAACTTTGAATTTTTTGGAGCAAAGTAGCAACAACTAATCTGAAAGTTACCCCATTCTATGTTATTTGCAGCCACATGTATTATTTGTTTGTGTCTTATTTTACAAATTATACAATTCCCTACCACTTCTCATCTATTAGCACTGTGACTCCCCCATGGCCTTTGCTCATTTCATTCCCTTTGTTCCAAACTAAAACTTTCTTATACCCTTGAAAATCTAGAACTTTGTAGCCATCATGTTCATGTTCAAAATGGGTTTTCATTGACGGGAAAATAAAGGGTTTTGCTTGCGTGTAGGGTTTTCATTTCAAATGTAGAGCTATTTATGTTTTTTTGTGTTGAGGGTTTTCAAATTTCACTATGAAGAATTGAACGGCTATTCGTTGGGAAGATGGGTTTTCATTGATAGGAAAATAAAGGGGTTTCCTTGCGAAAAGGGGTTTTCATTTGAAATGCAGTGTTGTTTTGTTTGTTTTTGTGGGTTTTTGTGTTGACAACTTTTAAATTTCCCTTTTTGAATATTCCGAGTGTGAAGATTTGAACGATTGTTTGTTGTGAAGATGGGTTTTCATTAACAAGAAAATAAAGGTTATTCCTTGTGAAAAGGAGTTTTATTTGAAATGTAATGTGGGTTATGTGCCGACAAGTTTTCAAAATCATAATTTGGAATGGATAGAAATCCCAAAATGTTGCCATAAATTTGACATTCTCATTTTGAAGGTTGCTATGTCTAAATGGTTTTGAAACATTAGGTGGGTTGCAGGTTTTGTAAAACACGGTGTTTTGCATCCTACAATTTTACAAAATAGTATGTATGTCTTGAAAAGCTTTGTGTTATTTAGACCGTAGGAATGTGATGATAGGCACCATTTTGTAAACACCCAACAAGGTATTTGGCTTCAGTGTGTAGAGGGTTTTACAACATTGTGTGGGTTGGAGGTTTCATAAATCATGTTGTCACCTCACCTCCCACTATGTTTTCCAACCTGCAATCATACTATGCATGTATATTTGGATCATATTAAGAAATTGAAATGCAAGTTTAATTAATGTTGTTGACAGAAAACTACAATCCAAAAGACGTGAAGTTGAAAAAATAAACACAACAATGGAAGGTGTGATTTTCAAGACATTCATACTATTTTGCAATATTCCATGTTGCAAAATCGTATGTATTAAGAAGCAAGCAACCCACCATGAGACAACCCTTTACATTTAAACAAGGAGATTCAAATAACTGAAAACCCACATTGTGTTTTCCAAATTACAATTATTTTGTGTACTTTTTTTTTCAATCATGCGAAGCTTAAATGCAATTTTTACTCAAATTAAAAGTCCTTATAAATTTTGAAGGGGCCTTTCAATACATTCGCACTATCTAAATTAGAAAAGCTTTTCAAGACATTCATTCTATTTTGTAAAAATTCATGTTGGAAAACCCTAGGTGTTAAGAAACAAGCAACCCATATAGTGTTGTAAAACCCTCTGTAACCCAATTGGTTAGCACCCCTCACCTCGATTTGGTCGGTTTTCTCCTCCAACTACTCCACATGCACTACAACCTTCAACTTTCAATGTGTAGACATGAAATGTAGTGTTTCCCCCTTCTTTCTCCAAACCGAAAACCCACACATCAGTTTGCCTCCAATTCCCACGCCAAAAAAAAGCTTTGAAAATGACAACTCATACTCACATTGTTTGTACTATCTAAATTACATTCATATTGTTTTGTAAAATTTCAGGTTTCAAAACATTGGTTTTTTGAAATCTACAACCCACATAATGTTTTAAAACCCTTTAGCAGTAACAACTCAATCGATTACAAACCCCTCACCTCAATTTTGTTGGTTTGTCGTCTCCCCCACCTACAACTTTGCCCCCTGCTCTCCAAATTTTCATTTTGAACTTGTAGAATGAAAAATCCCACAACACAAAGTGTTTTCTGATAGCAGTACTTTAAACAATTAGTAATAAGTGCTCAATAATGGGAGAAGCTAATCTCCCAAAAAATGCACCTATGTATAGACGTTACAACATAACATGCCATCCCCCATCCCACTCTCCTGACAAAACGCGCTGATGGAAATACTTGACAGACTGAGCTAACAAACAATAACAATACTTGTTACAATTTAAAATGCATGTCTTAGTCATGTCATCCTTCCTTCCTACTGTGCACATATAGCTTCTTGCACAAGGCAAAAATGTCAGTGTAATTTGAAGCGATGTGAAAAATGAGGGATTTCATTTGGCTTCAGTGTGTAGAGGGTTTTACAACATTGTGTGGGTTGGAGGTTTCATAAATCATGCACTCATCTCCCACTGTGTTTTCCAACCTACAATCATACATACTGTTAATGTTTGTTGGAAAACACTGGGTGTTTCTAAAATGGTGCCTTTAATTACATTCCTATTGTCTAATTAACAAAATCTTTTGAAGACAATCATACTGTTTTGTAAAATTCCAAGTTGCAAAACATTGGTTTTAGGAAATTTGCAACCCACATAATGTTTTAAAACCCTTTAAAAATTGTAACAACCCAATTGGTTACTCACCCCTCACCTTGATTTGGTATGTTTTGTGATTGCCTTAAGAACCTTTTGTGAATTAGATAGTAAGAATGTAATGAGATTAGAAAACACTAAGTTTTAAGAAATCTGCAACCCACACAGTGTTGTAAAACCCTCTAGATGTAACAACCCAATTGGTAAGTCGAGAAAATCAAGGTGAAACTGGCATTATCTCCTCACTTCCCTCACTATGAAGTTTCCTCCCGTCTGTCGGTTTCATCACTTTTATCATTGATCTTGGTGGGTCTTTCACTATGTCGTCTCATCATGTTATGTATGTTTCTATGTATGTTGTTATGTATGTTTTTATGTGTTTTTGTATGTATATAGGTGTGTTTTGTTGAGAGATTAGCTACGTTTGTAGAGGGTTTTACAACATTGTGTGGGTTGGAGATTTCATAAATCATGCACTCACCTCCCACCGTGTTTTCCAACCTACAATCATTCAAAGTTTTAATGGTTGTTGGAAAATAATGGGCGTTTATAAAATAGTGTCTTTCATTGCATTCCTACTAGCTAATTAACAAAAGCTTTTCAAGACATTCCTCCCCGTGCTCTCCACCACATAACTTTGAATGTAGAGAATGAAATAAATGGAAAAACACATTGTGTTTTCCAACCTACAAATTATATTCTGCATTTATTTTTAAATCATATGAGGAAATTGAATTACAATTTTTTTGTGTAAGTAAGAATTGCTATAAACTGTGAAGTTGAATGAACTTCAGTGCATTCTTATTGTCTACAAACTTTAAGGTTTTCATTAGAAACATGTTGTCTATATATAATTTCATGTTGGAAAATAGTATGTGTTATGAAACCTACAACCCAAATATTGTTCTTAGCTTTGAGTGTCTTTCTAATTAGAGAATGCAGATGTTTTGTATTTAATAAGTTGTTTACAAAATTTGTCTACCTTTTCACATAAAAATCTCATTTCTCCATCCAATTGATTCTCTTTTCTGCACTGACATCCTATTTTTCCTTCTTTTCATGTTGTGTATATTTCTATGTATGTTTTTTGTGTATGTTTTTATGTGTTTTTGTATGTACTTAGGTGCATTTTGTCGACAAATTAGCTGCTATTTTTTGGTCATGGTGATCACCAAGGTTTTTGTTGGCTTGTTAACCTTTATTCTTGCAATAATCTATATTTTTTTCAGTCATATGTACAAGTAGTGGTTCACTTTACAATATCATTGAACAATGGTTACGATACTGATACATCATTTAGGTGTTCATTGAGAGACACGGGATATAAACAAAAGTCTGATAGTGGTATGTGGTATCCTTCTTGTCTATCTTTTATTCCCTTATTGATTATTGCAAGTTATGGCCTCTTTCATATGTCAGGAGAGATGAGTTTTTTATATATCTGAATAAACTTTCAGTGCTTCACAGTTCCTGTAGAATGGAAAAATGGCATATATAATTGTTGATATATATTACTAGTGTTAGCAATAGGTTAAATTGGAAATTAAATTCCCATTGTATAGTTTAATAAGTTTTTTTATTGTCTGTACAAGCTAGCATTTTGCAGTCACCACAACATAGAATCCTATATTGGTGAAATTTGGAATAAAAAGAATTCTTTGTAGCACCAAATGTCTTTAAATTTCCAATTTAATCTATCACTAACACTTGTTTTCTTTTTAGGTGGTTGATATATTTGAGGAAACAAAATTGAATAAAACAAGGGCAAGTGGATTGAGAAGGACACTTTAGGAGACATGAAGCTTCTACACTAAATACAAGTGATTCTAGTTGTCATAGCTTGAATTGTAACTATACTGGTCAGTTAAATTTCTAAAATTTATTTTGCATTTAGAAGTTATGATTTATTTATAGATGAGATGCTTATTGTGGCGAATGCAAAGAATTTCTAGTTTAATTTAAAAAAATAAATGTTACATTATTGTGTGCCTATTATATCCCAAAATTTTACATGATGTTTTCTCCTTGAAGTGTGAGTGTTACATGGGAAATGCTCAAAACAACAGTGAATAATGATACTGCATCCTTTTAATTATCCCTTTACACAAAAACACATATACAACTCTGCATTTCAAATGAAAACCCTTTACGCAAGGAAAACTCTTTATTTTCTTGTCAATGAAAACCCATTTTCACAATGAATAGCCATTCAATTCTTCACAGTTCCTAGGTAGAATAGCATAATGGCATATATTTTTGGAAGATATACATACCTGCTAGCTAGCCACCTGCGCTTGTCAAATGTGTTTTGGTAGGGAGAGTCTCCACTCTCGTTCGACCTTCGAATGCCTACAACTCCCTTTTGCGCTCTGCAACAACCTCCAAAATGCACATACTAAAAATGGCAACATTTTGGGATTTTTGTCCATTATTTTTTTGATTTTGAAATAGTCATTAGTCGTGTGGTCCTTTTCTAGTGACGAGACATGTGACGGCATGCGCCTAATTGTCCGTTAGCGCACACCGTCAAGTCTTTTTGTTGGTGCATTTTTTTCCAACGCGTGGGATGGGGGATGGGGTGATATGTTATAATGTTACATACATAGGTGATTTTTGTCCAGAGTTTAGCTTCTCCCCTAAAGGTGTCGTCAAGTCAATTTTCCTGCCACTTTGAATGACGTTGGTGTTCTTTGCCTTGCGCGAGAAGCTATCCATTCACCACAGGTGAAAAGGGGAGTTGACATGATTAAGACATGCATTTTAAATTGTAACAAGTATTGTTATTGGAAAACACTCTATGTTGTGGGTTTTCTCATTCTACAGGTTGAAAGCAAAAGGTTGGAGAGCAGGGGGCAGAGTTGCAAGTGGGGGAGACAAAAAACCAACGGAATTGAGGTGAGGGGTTTGTAACTGATTGGTTTGTCACTTCTAAAGGGTTTTAAAACATTGTGTGGGTTACAAATTTCAAAAAACTAGTGTTTTGCAACCTAGAATTTTACACAACAGTATGAATGTCTTGAAAAGCTTTTGCTATTTAGACTAGGGTATTGTCACAATAATGGGTTACACTTTTTGGGACATTTTTGCTTGAAATCACATATTTTTGGAAAATATAATGATTTAAACCTTTAAAGGTTTCATTTAAATGATTTTAATTAAAGAGGGTTTGATCAAACCCCCTTAAATCAAACCCCCTTGGATAGAACCTCATTAGTTTTAAACCATACCTATAATGGAGTCTCCTCTACACCTATCAAAATGCTGATAAAAAATCACTTTTGATTTACCTTTTGGGTGATCAAATGAATTCATTTAAAATTTATGTTTTCTAAGTATGTTGCCCTTATTATAAGCTTCCCAAAAAGTATAATTTTAAATATATTTAATTTGATTATTATATTTATTTTTTATTTCTTGTGAATGTAGGTTTTTCAATGAACATCAAGTTCTTTGTTTCACACATATGAGAGAATAGGAAAATAGAGAAAAAAAATTCTAAAAAATATATGTGCACTAGGTATTGTTGTCCTTATTCCAACAAATAAAGAATAAGTTAATTCAAATGCATACAAAAAAATTTATGAGGTTCGAAGTACACCTTTGTCCAAATTATAATTACATTGACTTGGAAAATTAATTATAAAAAAAATGTAACAAAAAATTATGAAAAAATATCCATGCACTAGATATTGATGTGAAAAATCTGTATTTTAAAAAATAGAATTGTATCATTTCTATAAAAAAAGTTATTTGGTCTGAAGTAAAGATCACTTTTTAAAAATGTCGTTTAGTAGAAAAAATAAGTTATTGAAAATTACATAAAAGGATTCACAATTTATTTATTTATTTTAAATATAATTAGAATCTCCATACAAAATCTCACAAATCAATAGTTTTATTCATCTTCAAATTCTTAATGGTTTAACTACTATAGGTGTAAGAAAGTGAAGCTCTAGTGAAAAATGCTAATTTCAATGTCAAGTTTGGCCAAAAAGTGTCACATTATTGTGGGATCACCCACCGTAGGAATGCAATGAAAGACACCATTTTTTAAACACCTGAGTGTTTTCCAACAACCATTAGCACTCTGTATGACTGTAGGTTGGAAAACACAATGGGATGTGAGTGCATGATTTATGAAACCTTCAACCCACACAATGTTGTAAAACCCTCTATGAACACAACTAATCTCCCAATAAAACACACCTATGTACATACAAAAATGCATAAAAACATACATAACATGATGGGACAGTGTAGCAGTGTGTTTTCTCCAGCGGTGTGTTTGTTGGAGAGTAGTTGCGTCCATAGAGGGGACGACGTAATGTGGGCCCTGCAAAGATGAATGATAAAAGTGACAAAACCAGCAGATGGGAGGAAACGTCACGACGAGGGAAGCGAGGAGATAACAATGTCGTCAACTCATTTTTTCTTGACTAACCAATTGGGTTGTTACGTCTAGAGGGTTTTACAACACTTTGTGGGTTGTAGGTATCTTAACACCCAATGTTTTCCAATTTCATTACATTCTTGCTATCTAATTCATAAAGGTTCTCAAGGCATTCACAAAACATACCAAATTAAGGTGAGGGGTGAGTAACCAATTGGGTTGTTACTTGTAAAGGGTTTTAAAACATTATGTGAGTCACAAATTTCGTAAAACCAATGCTTTGCAACCTGGAATTTTACAAAACAATATGAATGTCTTCAAAAGCTTTTGTTAATTAGACAATAGGAATGTAATTAAAGGCACTGTTTTATAAGCACCTAGTGTTTTCCAACAAATATTAATAGTCTGTATGATTGCCAGGTTAGAAAAACATAGTGGGAGGTGAGTCCATGATTTATGAAACCTCCAACCCAGACAATGTTGTAAAACCCTCTACACACTGAAGCCAAATGAAATCCCTCATTTTTCTCATCGCTTTGAATTATGTCGACATTTTTTCCTTGAGTGTGAAGCTATCTGTGCACTGCAAGTGGGAAGGTTGACATGACTAAGACATGTGTTTTAAATTGTAACAAGCATTGTTATTGGAAAACACTCTATGTTGTGAGTTTTTTCATTCTACATGTTGAAAGCTAAAGGTTTGAGAGAACAAGGTGGAGTTGCAGGTCAGGGATATATAAGACTATCCAAATTCACCTGAGGGGTGAGTAACCAATTGGATTGTTACTTGTAAAGGGTTTGAAAATAATATTTGGGTTGCAGGTTTCATAACACCCAGTATTTTCAAACCTGCAATTACACAAACAATATGAATGTAATGAAAACATTTTGGTTACTACAGTAAGAACCCAATTATTTGGTCACACCTCAGTTGATTTTTGATACTTTTATGTATCCCCCACCAGCACCGACAATTATATTGACAATATGAATGTATTCAAAAGTTTATTTTATTTAAATAGAAAGAATGTAATGAAAGGCACCTTCAAAATTTATCACAAGTGTTAGGTATTGTGTTTGAAATTCCTCCTATGATTGAAAAAATATATGCTTGCTTACAAAAAATGGTACAAAAATATTTGGAACTTTAACTATCCATAACACTTGCAACTTTTTTACATATTACAGCCAACCACAGATGCATCATTTGGTTGTGTGTTTATTATGTGCATTCTATTTATGTTAATATGAAATATATTGGTAGGAAATGCCACCTAAAGTCTTATTGTTTATGGTAGCTGCTTATAAATGAAAGAAAAAAGGTTGACATTTAAATCATTTGAGCTCGACAATTTTTAATATAGCCGTCAATGGTATTCAATAGAGTATAGCAATAAATGTTTTGTATGTATATATGTGGGCAACTATTTTTCTCATCATGGATACTTTCAAATGAATAATGGTATTAAATGCTATTTGTAATAGTACAAAAGGTGGGGCCCGGTCCCAACTCAGTTGGTTAAGGTGTTCCCTGTCGCAGGGCGCCCACCATGGGTTCGACTCTCCGGCGCTCCCGTGGTACCGGTTGGTGTGTCCCGCCAGCACTACCATCATGGTAAAAAGTTTACCGGCAGTGGGGGGTTATATGGGGGGCCATGCACCCATTCGTTAAAAAAAAAAATAGTACAAAAGGCATTTTTCTATCTTCATCTAATTGCAACAAAAAAAATGCTCACATTATTTACAATGTTGGAAAACACACTGTCCCCTATTAGTTATTTCCTTGTGAAAAGTTTTTGTTTCCTATGCACCAAGAATGTAAGGAATTCCACCTTAAAATTTTGTTTCTTATGATTGAAAAAATATATGATTGCTTATAGGATACAGTGCAATAAATTTTGGAACTTTAACTGTTCGTAACACTTGCAACTTTTTTACATATTATAGCTAACCACAAATGCGTACTTTAAAAGGGAAAGTGCTTCGTACAGTGACGAATGTTGTTGAAGTGGTTGACACACTTGACGGGGTGTGTAGTGGCGCATCTCCTTCGAGATGGTCACGTTCGACAAACGTACAAGTAAGATTCGTCTCTATACAACCTTTTGGGCCTCCGAGTTAATTTGAATCTATGAAAAATAGTTATGATCACTTCATAGTCAGAATGCTTTAAAATTTCATTTAGAAAATTTTATTTCTATTACAAATATGTTGATTTTGATAGTATATTGTTCCTTCAATTCAAATTGAGAATCAGGGAGATGATCATGCTAATGCTACAGTTGACGATAAAGAGGAAGAGGTTGCAGAGGGCCACCCTATGGATGAGGAGAGTGTGAATGAAGCACGGGGTGATGTGGAGGACAAGAAGGTAGATATAATAACTCAATTAGTGCATTGTTTGGCTATGTGTATATAGGTTGTGCATTCAATGTATTTTAATAGAAAATATACCTATAGGTGATGCCACCTAAAGTCTTATTATTTATGGTAGCTTGGTTGTTGATGTCACATTTTTTGTAGTGTTGTCCAAAAACAATGTTCCCTGTCTGTTATTTCCTTGTGAAAATTTTGTGTTTCCTACCCACCAAGAATGTAATGAAGTCCACCTTCAAAATTTTGGAATAACTCCTTGGTAGGGTAAAAATTCCATTTCACTATCTTCATCTGATTGCAACAAAAAAAATGCTCACATTATTTGTTGTGTTGGAAAACACACTATCCCCTGTTAGTTATTTCCTTATGATGTGTTTTTCTTTCCTATGCACCAAGAATATGATGAACTACACCTTCAAATTTTGGATCAACTCTTTAGAATAGTAAAAAAGGAATTTCACTATATTCATCTGATTGCAACAAAAAAATATTCACATTATTTGCAATGTTGGAAAACACACTATCCCTGGTTCCTTCAAAGGAAGAAAGTGGAAGGAAGGATAATTTTGAAATCTGCTTAAATTGAACGTGTATTTTCATATTTTGAATGAATTGGTTGCATGCATTTGAATTTGATGTGATGTTAACATTCTCGATGTTACGGGGCGAGGATGAACAAGGAAGTGGCGGGTGTGAGTAGGCTAGCCAGTAAGGTCAAGGCCCAATTTTATCTATTCTTGACGTGCTAGCCTACTCAATTTCTGGCAAAAAAGTGATAAAATTGGGCCTTGACCTTATTGGCAACATTTCTTGGTCCATTTTATTTTTCCTTTTCCTTCTCATCTATTTCTAATTGTATTTTTCCTCCACAAGTACATATAAATGATTTCATTCTATATATATAAATTTGTTACAAAAGTAATATGTGTTTTCAAATAAGACTTTCATCTCCCCCCAACTAATTCTCTTTCTATGCACTTAGATCTAATGTTGCATTTTCCTTGTATTTGTATGTTAATTGTTGAACATAGTCATTTATATTGGTGGGTTTGTTACAGGCTAAAGGTGTTGAAAGCGTAATGGTTGCAATAGAGGCTTCCTTGAACCCTCTTGTTACACTTACAACAATGAGGATCCGTGCAAGTGGAATCACCCCACCGTCAGTGCCAAGGACCTAAAGAAGCCTATAAGTTTTTATCTGAGCATCTCCTCAATTGCACATAAAATGTAGTGTAGGAGAGGATGAGAGAGGTCAAGAATAGTCATTTTGCATTTAGTATTTGATCATGTAATTATTGAATAATTATGGTATGTTTGAAGACTACAATCTTATGCCAATTGTGGCATGGTGTGATTGTTAAGTTGTATTGTTAATATTGCCATCAAGGTTTGAATCCCTTTGGAGTGTAGTTTTTGAGAATTTATATTGGGGATGAGGTCCCCTGTTTGTGACCTCACCGATTCATAGCTCCGGGTCAAAGGTGTTTACCCCTCTTAATTAAAAAATATAAGACTATGCTTTTGTAGATTTCATATGGAACCTTTTGTTGCCATGTAAAATTTCATTATAAACAATGTCAAATTCCATAAAATAATGGTAGGAAATGCCACCTCAAGTCTTATTATTTATGTCAACTTACTTACAAATGTAACCACATGCAATGAGCACTTTCTATTTTGTAGACTGTAACAAAACAATATATTGAAGTTCAGCTTCATATTTTATAACAACCCTTAGTTTCAACAAACATTCCATTCCAATATCTTCATACATTTGGAACATAAAATACACAAAATAGTTGCAAAATGGAAAACACACAGAGTTGTGACTCACTTCTCAATTCTTGTTCAATGATCACTTTCTGTTATGCAGAGTGTAACAAAACAATGTATTGAAGTTCACCTTCATATTTTATAACAACCCTTACTTTGAGTAAACATTGTATTTGAATATATCCATACATTTGGAACAAAAGATGCAGATAATAGTTGCAGGATGGAAAACACATAGGTTGTGACTCACTTCTCAATTCTTGTTCAATGAGCACTTTCTATTATGCAGAGTGTAACAAAACAATGCATTTAAGTTCACCTTCATATTTTATAACCATTACTTTCAATAAACATTTCATTTCAATATCATCATACGTTTGGAGCAAAAAATGTACATAATAGTTACAGGATGGAAAACACACAAGGTTGTGACTCACTTCTCAATTCTTTGTTTAATGAGCACTTTATGTTATGTAGAGTGTAACAAAACAATGTATTGAAGTTCACCTTCATATTTTATAACAACCCTTACTTTCAGCAAACATTCCATTTCAATATCATCATATGTTTGGAACAAAAAAATCACATAATAGTTGTAGGATGGAAAAAAAACAGGGTTGTGACTCACTTCTCATTTTTTGTTCAATGAGCACTTTCTGTTATGCAAAGTGTAACAAAACAATGTATTGAAGTTCTCCTTCATATTTTATAACAACCCTTACTTTCAGCAAACATTACATTTCAATATCGTCATATGTTTGGAACAAAAAATGCACAAAATAATTGTAGGATGGAAAACATGCAGGGTTGTGACTCACTTCTCAATTCTTGGCTAATGAGTACTTTCTGTTATGCACAGTATAACAAACCAATGTATTGAAGTTCACCTTCATATTTTATAACAACCCTTACTTTCATCAAACATTCCATTTCAATATTATCATACATTTGGAACAAAAAAATGCACATAATAGTTACAGGATGGAAAACACATAGGGTTGTGACTCACTTCTCAATTCTTGTTCAATGAGCACTTTCTGTTATGCAATGTAACAAAATAATGTATTGGAGTTCACCTTCATATTTTATAACAACCCTTACTTTCAACAAACATTACATTTCAATATCATCATACATTTGGAACAAAAATGCACAAAATAGTTGTAGGATGGAAAACACACAGGGTTGTGACTCACTTCTCAATTCTTGTTCAATGAGCACTTTCTACTATGCAGAGTGTAACAAAACAATGTATTGA
Organism: Sequoia sempervirens; assembly: GCA_007258455.2. Lineage (NCBI taxonomy): Eukaryota > Viridiplantae > Streptophyta > Pinopsida > Cupressales > Cupressaceae > Sequoia > Sequoia sempervirens. The sequence goes on from VDFB02284514.1 coordinate 26,338, forward strand.
AGTTCACCTTCATATTTTATAACAACCCTTACTTTCAACAAACATTCCATTTCAATATCATCATATGTTTGGAACAAAAATGCACATAATAGTTGTAGGATGGAAAACACACAGGGTTGTGACTCACTTCTCAATTCTTGTCCAATGAGCACTTTCTGTTATGATGAGTGTAACAAAACAATGTATTTAAGTTCACCTTCATATTTTATAACAACCCTTGCTTTCAACAAACATTCCATTTCAATATCATCATATGTTTGGAACAAAAAATGCACATAATAGTTGCAGGATGGAAAACACACAGGGTTGTGACTCACTTCTCAATTCTTGTCCAATGAGCACTTTTTGTTATGATGAGTGTAACAAAACAATGTATTGAAGTTCGCCTTCATATTTTATAACAACCCTTAATTTGAGTAAACATCACATTTGAATATCTCCATACATTTGGAATAGAAAATGCACATAATAGTTGTAAGTTGGAAAACACACTGGGTTGTGACTCACTTCTCAATTCTTGTTGAATGCTCAAGGGTGTAGAGTTCGAGGTGGAGTTGCAAACATATGAAGGTAAAAAAAAATGCACTGAAGAATTGCAGGTTGGAAAACACAGTGTGGGATGTTAGTAGATGCTTTTATGAAACCTACACAGATTCCAAACATCTCCTCATTTATTCAATATGATGTAAGTTGATAGACTTCTCCCTTCTCCTAGTACAAGCACCATGGTATAAAATATTAGCTACTGCTCTCTTATTCTTATGTAAAGCATTAACTTTCATATGTTAATTCCAACATTTTATAAATATTAATATTTTAAATGAAACTGTAATCTTGCATTGCCTTTTGAAGGGTAGCAAGTTGAGGAACAATTGTATTGTGATGTTCATCTCTTGTTAATGCTTCCAGCTTGCACATTTGTATCCTTTCTCCACTCTAGCAACCAATTCAGTCAATGTATGGTGCTCATTTTTGTGATGTCTATTTTCAAAAAGAGAAAGATCATAGGACTTCAGGTGTAGGCAAGATTTCAAATATGAAAGCCTCTTTTCCAATGGCAACCATGTTACAATTTTTGCTTCAATTATTGCTAGCATGTTTTGATGAATAACACGTAGAGACTCTACTAGAGACAATGCACAAAGGCACTTTAACAATTCACCTCCTTGCCTATGAATTCCACCACTAAGAAGACCACTTGGTTGAAAAATGTCCACTTTGCAGCACTGAATTGTTGCAAACTCATGCACTATGAAATAAAAATTGCATAGTTGCTTCAATTTCATCTTCATATACAACAAGAGATAGTGGCAGCCTTGCGTTTCCATTGCTCACCAATTTGGTTGGTGATTGTTGACTTGTTGAGGAAATGGTATGGGCTTGGATTTTGTTTAAAGGGATAATCATTACTCCTATATGTAGATGTCTTATTTGAAGTGGGAGCTTTCTTGTCTATTTCATATCCACTACTGCATTACACAAATTCTCTCCTCCACCAACATCCAATGCAACTATTGTTGTGGCATCTTAAACTTTTATAAGTTGTGCAACAACACCTTTGAATTTTGACCTATCAAAATGCTTTGCAAGACCATTATAGGTAAATTGAACATTTCCTAATTGAGCCTCAAGGAGCGCGATATCATCCTTCAACTTGGGAACTGTGTCAGATTCTTGGAAACACTTATTTTCTAATGTCTCCATGTGCCCTTCTTCATGGGAAACACCTTCCATTGTTGTCTTTGTTTTCTCAAATTTCTGTCTTTTAGATTGTAGCTCTCTCCAAACAGTGTTAAGCTCCTCTTCTTTTGACCGTGACAACTTCTTCTTGTATTTTAATTCCTTTTCTAATTGGTTAATTTTAGTCTTCAGTTGTTTTTCTCCACTTTCAACACTTCCAACTATTGCTTTTCCATCTACAAATTGATAATCGGTATGCTTTTCCTCATCACCACTCCTCTTACCTCTTAACACCCCCTGCTATTGCTTTTCATGATCTTCTAACTTCTTTTTCATATATTTTGCTTCAAGCTTTTAAAAAGTTGCTCCCTCATCAGCCCTTAGGACAACAACATCCCTTTCTTGGATAGAGTTTGGAATTTCATCAATACTTTAATGTGCCTTTGTAGCTTCTTGTAGGAAACTTTTTGCAATGTCTTTATCATTAGAGTATGCAGATGTTTCTTTTGGAAAGCTCGTTATGGAACTTTTCTTCCTTTTCATATAAGAATTTCATGCCTCCACCCAACTGATTCTCTTTTTCCTCACTTAGATATGATTTTTCCTTTTCCTTATCATCCATTTCCAATTGTATTTGTTCCATGGAATTGCTAACTTCAAGAATGCTTGGCTTCATTTGTTCAACTTCACTTATAGCATCATCTCTCTCTTTCTTTGCTTGCAAAAATTCATATGCAATACAAAACCTTTTGAGTTAATCCACTTTTGTATTGCCATTTTCCACTTGCACATACTGCACATGCTCCTTCCTCAACTTCTCATGAGCAGGAAAAACCTCTTTAGTCAATACATTATCTATCTCATTCACTTTGGTTTGCTTCTCCGCAAGTGTTTTTAAAGCGGATTCCTTTTTCATTACATAGTTTCTAGTGTGTCCTCTTATTTTTTATTACTAGCATCTCATAGAATTCTTGTAACAAATTTTTTTGGGATTTTGTTGGATTTGTTGCAGGCAAAGGGATAGAATTTTGAATTAATTGAATACTTTTATGTACCTTTGGAGATGCTTTTTTCCCCACTTTGAGAGTGTATTTATGATTACATAATTCATATGTTTCAGATAAGACTTTCATGTCTCCACCCAACTGATTCTCTTTTTCTACACTTAGATTTGGTTTTAAACCAGTGAGTGGGTTGCAATTTTATAACACCAAGTGTTTGCCAATCTGTAGTTTTAGAAAACAGTATTCATGTAACTAAGACCTTTTATTTTCATAAATGTACTGCGATATTTATCAATCTAGAATTTAAGAATCATAAATTATCTATTTAATTGATACTTGCTTTTTCAAATGAAGTTAATTTTAGAATGAGAATATTGTATTCAAAACAAGAATTACTTGTTCAAAAAATGCCATATCATTAAAATAACAATGGATGATTATCTGTAGGATGGAACTATGTTTGTTCATTTCCATGGGTAGAGCAGAGGTGAAATTAGTCCAATGACTTCATACTTTGAGAAAAATAAACGTGAGTTAAGAAGATTTCTCTTTGAGATTTGATTCAACAAGAAATACATTTATACTTTAGTGCTTGCAAGTGAAGTGCCCATCAAATTCCAAAACTGCTAAAAAAGGATCTTCAAAATTTATGGCATTTTATGGGTATCAACCACCATCCATCACATCATCCTTGACAGTGTAATCAACAGTTCTTGCAAGATGAAGGCCTCATTCATGAGCATCTAGAACTGATTCAAATAGAGAACACCACTCATTTGAAGAGGAGGAGCATATTATGCCATTAGTTCATTATGTGGAATGGGTTGTAAAGTTGTTGACTTGTAGTGTGCTCAACATTTGACTTGACCATTTGATAATTTCTAGATTTAATAGATGTAGTAGTCAACCTAATTAGGATGATTTTTGACCTAACCTAATTAGCTATAAAGAGGAGGCAATGGTTTTCTATTTATCATCATATATGCAAATTTTATTATCCTCGTGTGACTTTAGGTGGTAGGCCCCATTGTTATTGGAATTTGATATTTAACATAATTGTCATTCATTTCTCTTGTCTCGGATGGTTTTGTTCTATTCTACTCTTTTTTTGCAAAATGTTGTTGATATTCAACTCATGCATTGAAGAAATTCCATTACATGCGCAAGTTGGGGAAGATGTAATGGTAGACACCATTGGTAGTTAGAAAATTGTGCTTACTATGGCATACTATGAATATGTCATGAAACAACATGAAGCCATAATATCATGCAACCACTTATGTAATACATTAAGCATGCACAATTACAACTGACCCGAGTAGTTTGTGAACAACTTTCCCAAGTATTATGTTTGTCTCAATAAGCCTTCAAGTCCTATAAACATGCCCTCACTCAAAAATAAATTCAAGATCACTTATGGGATCATCAAAAGTAACAACTCATAGTGAAGAAAAAATGATGATTATAAATATATTAAGAAAATTTGTAAGTAACAAAACTATTAAAGACATTTGCATTCAAATGTTTGTGCAACCAAAGAGGTAGCAATAAAATGAAATATTTGATCAGTGAAACCACCAAGCTAAGACACAAAAATTTAGAGATAGACCTATAGCAAAAGAAACCAAGGATGGGCAATTGACTAAGTTCTTGACCCTAGTACACGAATGAGTTCATGTATGTATATATACATATATACATACACACACACACACATATATACCTACATATATGTATATATGTACATGTACATATACATATATAGATATATAGATATATACATATATATAAATAGATACATATATATATATATATGTATATGTATATGTATATGTATATGTATATATATATATACATATAGATATATATACATATACATATACATATACATATATACATAAACATATATATACATATAGAAAAGTATATATATATATATATATATATATATATATATATAGTATGTATATATGTATATGTATAGATATTTATATATATATATATATATATATATAGGGAATGGTGGAGGAAAGAGGGATATATAGGATGCATATATATGTATACAGCATAGTATATATATATATGATCATTATTGACATATACATATACATATGTATGTGATATGTATATTATTAGAGATAGACATGCATATGCATATGTATTATTCCATATTACATACATATATGACATACACATACATATGTATATGTGAGCATAGAGCATGCATGCATATAAGATATATATATTGACATACATACACATATACATATATATACATACATATATAAAATATATGTATATATACATATACATATATATGTATATATGTATCAGATATACATATGTATATATATGTATTACCAGACATACATATGTATATAGATATCGTGTGATATACATATGTATTATTCATATATATGTATATATATATTACATTCATACATTACATATAGATATGTATATACAGAGTATATGCATACATGCATATATCTGATACATATGCATATACATACACATATATACTGAGCGAGGAAATTGAGAAAAGAGCATTGAAAGTACTAATAAAGTTATAAATTGTTTCAGCTGAAAGAGATTACCAAATAAATTGAACTAGTCAATCCAAGTTCCACCCAAAGCAACAGAGATACAAGAATTTGTTAAGGGGAAAAAACAAGGAAAAACCCCAATATTATGAATGGAGGCAAAATGCCTAAAGAATAATACAAAGAGAGAGAGCTTCAACCTTAGCTTGCTTGCATGAGTCTTGAAGAATGAGAGGAGAGGCACCTCAATAAGTAGAGGTGAGAAGAAGGAGTTAGAATGTAACTCCCAACTCAATGAATGCCACCATTCATCTATATGTGTGCAAAGTGTCACCTCTTAAGGAGGTGGTTACAAATATTCCTTAATAAAGGAAATAAAAAATAAGCCATCCTCACAAATGTGTGAGATGACAAAAAATGACAAAAGACTTGTAGGGATTCCTTTGGAATATTCCTACAAGTTAATAAATAATTACAATTTAAGAATAACCTTTACCAAGTAAAGATTAATTCTAACATCCCCTTAAGCTTTACTGAGGTTACACCAAACCTTTCAATGGGTTGTAATCCAAGATTTTTACAATGAAAGAGAAATTTATCTTTACGTTAGCCAGAGAATATCTCAAGAACTTGATCTTCACCTTTACAATACAAAAGAGAAATTTGCTTGTCTTCAATTTGCTCTCTAATGAAGTGATGTTGAAGAGCAATGTGCTTGGTCCTTGCATGAAAAATTGGATTCTTTGCCAAAGCAATAGCACTTTGATTATCACAATATAAAGGAGTAGGATCCTTTCGAGGTAGTCCCAAGTCTTCAAGTAATCTTCTTAACCATAATGCTTCTTTACATGCATTTGTACAACCTTTATATTTAGCTTTTGTAGAACAAAGAGAAGTAGATTGTTGTTTCTTACTATTCCATGAGATTGCACCTGATCCAACAAAAAAACAATAACCACAAGTGGATCTCCCATCATTGGGATCACCTCCTAAATCTGAATCAGTATAACCCTTTAAAGAAAAATCACAATTTGCATCATACAAAAGACCAAGATTAAGAGTACCTTTAACATATCTTAAAATTATTTTTGCAACTTTAAAATGAGTTTGTTGTGGTTTAGACATAAATCTAGAAACCAATCCAACACTATAAGAAATATCAGGTCTAGTAAGAGTTAGATAATTTAACCTTCCTACTAATTGCCTATATAAAGTAGGATCAACAAAAGGAGTTTCCATATCAACCATTAATTTAGTTCCTAATTCACAAGGAGTAGAAACACACTTTGCATCATTCATTTTAAATCTATCTAAGAGATCTTGAGCATATTTATGTTGAGAAATAAAAATACCTTTAGGTGTTTGCCAAATTTGCATACCCAAAAAATAATGTAATAGGCCTAAATCAGTCATTTGAAATTGTTGATTTAGTTGAGGCTTAACATCACTAATCAAATTGTTAGAACTAGAAGTGATAATTAAATCATCAACATATAAAATAATAATCACAATATCATCTTCACTATGCTTAATATATAAATTGGGATCATTTTTACTTCTAATGAAACCTTGAGATAGAAAGAAAGCATTGATTTTAGAATACCATTCTCTAGGAGATTGCTTTAAACCATATATTGATTTCTTCAATTTGCAAACAAGATTTTCATTACCTTCCTTAATGAAACCCAAAGGTTGGGACATATAAATTTCTTCATGTAAATCACCATTTAAAAATGCACTTTTAACATCCATTTGATGAATAGGCCAATGCATATGAGAAGCTAAAGCAAGAACTAATTTAATAGTTGGCATCTTAGCTACTGGAGCAAATGTTTCATTATAATCTAATCCTTCAATTTGAGAAAAGCCCCTAGCAACTAATCTAGCTTTAAACTTGCTAACTTCATTATTTGCATTAACCTTAGTTTTATACAACCATTTGCATGAAACGAGATTCTTACCTTGAGGTAATGGAACTAAATCCCAAGTATGATTAGCAATTAAAGTATCATATTCTTCTTGCATAGCCTTTTTCCAATGAGGTTGATCTTTAGCTTGTTCATAAGTTTGAGGATCATTTGAATTCATAATGTTAGACATCAAAGCATAATTACAATAATTTTCCTTTCTTCTTTTAGGTGGATTTTTAGTTAAATAATCCTCACTTTCTTGCAACAAAATTTTAAACCATTTTGGAATTCTTTTAGATGTAGGAGTATCATCACTAGAAGAAGAATCATGAGGAGAAATTTCAACATTTTCATCATCACTATCACTATGAGTAAGAGATGCATTAGGAGGGTTAAGAGGAGTGTCAACTTGAGGATTATCCTCCACAACAATAACTTTATTTTGAGAAGAATCAATATTATGCACTTTAGAACAATCATGAACACCATTTTCAGCAATGCATACATCTCTAGCAACTTTAACTTTGTTAGTAAGAGGATTATAACCTCTATAAGCTTTAGAATGTTCATCATAACCAACAAAAATATGATAAGAAGATTTAGCATCTAATTTTTGCCTCTTTTGTTTAGGTTTGTGAACATAAGCAATTGAACCAAAAATCCTTAAATGCTTAAGATTGGGCTTCCTACCAGACCAAGCTTCTTCAGGAGTTATATCCTTTAAAGCTTTAGTAGGAGTCCTATTAATAATGTAAGTAGCACAAAACATAGCTTCTGCCTAAAATTTATAAGACATATTTTTAGCATGTAACATACATCTAGCCATTTCAACAATAGTTCTATGCTTCCTTTCCGCTACACCATTTTGTTGAGGTGTATAGGGAATAGTTAGCTCATGCTTAATACCAAATGTTTTCAAATAACTATTAAAAGCATTGTTCACATATTCTTTTCCATTATCAGTTCTAAGAATTTTAAGTTTAAAACCAGATTGCCTTTCAACAAATTTATGAAATTCAGAAAATATATCAAGAACTTGATCCTTACTATGAATAAAATATATCCAAGTTCTTCTAGAAAAATCATCAACAAAAGTAAGTGCATACCTTGATCCTTGGATGGAGTTATTCTCCATGGGTCCCAAAAGGTCACTATGAACTAGGTGCAACTTATGAGTTGCCCTCCATGATTGACCATGTGGAAAGGGCTCCCTATGCATCTTACCACTGATGCATCCTGTGCATACAATTTTAGATGGAACAATACTAGGCAATCCATCTACCATATTAAGCTTTTGCATTAAAGTAATATTGTTAGCATTTATATGACCAAGTCTTTCATGCCAAACATTGAAATCAATGGTAGATATTAAAGAGCATCTAGATTGAGTAAACTCATAAAATTTGAACAAATTATCATTGTCTAATTTAGCATTAGCAATGACCTTGTTTTATTTTGGATCAATAACATAGCACATATCTTTGTAAAATTCTACTTTATAATCTTGACAAAGCTTAGCAACTGAAAGCAAGTTAGTCTTTAATTCAGGAACATATTAAACATCATGCAATTTACCATTAGGAACATTCACATCGCCAACTGCTTCTACTTTACAAGTATGATTATTAGCAAGTTGAAGAGGAACATTAGATATATCAGGTTGAATAGACTCAAAAACCTCTTTATGTGAAGTAACATGTTGAGATGCACCTGAATCAATAACCCATTCAAGAGGTTGAGAAACATTAGTACTACAAGTAAAAGCACATCTAGATTGATTTGCATTATTTTGAAACTTATAATTATTAGGTTTATTTTGCTTCATAGGCTTTTTCTCATTTTTCTTTTTAAAACAAGTATTTTGCCAATGACCATCCTTATTACAATAAGTGCAATGAGGTGTCTTAGAAGAGTTAAACTTTCTAGGATCATGCCATTATTATAATGAGGTTTGGGATTATAATGTTGTTTAGAATGAGGTTTAAAATTTTGCTTATGATTAGATAAGAAAGCATGTTCATTAGACTTAAGAGTACCAAACTGAATTAACTTAGCCTCTTCTTGTCTTAAAAAAAAAAAAAAAAATATCATAAGTTAATTGAGTAGCTAAAGAAGGA
>VDFB02284515.1:0-10080 GCA_007258455.2 Sequoia sempervirens
AAGCACATCAGCCCCTTGGAGAGAATTGCAGACACGACTCGATAAAATCTTAGCAAGCCCTTGACGATCCTCCACTGCACCACCAGGAGGCCAATCCAAGGGGCTCTTCCACCTAGACACAGAAATTTGACCCAAAGATTGTTGAGATTTAAAATCCGCCACATGATTCCAACCCGCCTCCACAAAAATCTGGCACAAATCTTGGAGATGGGGATGAGATGACACAATGGGTGGGTATCCATCCCAAGAATCATACCAGAAAAGAGCATCTCGACCCCCATTACAAATCCAAAAAAGTCCCTGTTTAACCAACTTGGCTCCACGTTTAAGGGTACTCCAGATCACAGAGCCTTTCCCCTCCATACTAAACCTTGATACCTCCCTACTTTCTACTGCCCCCAAATATTTGAAGGTCAGAATTTTAGCCCAACACATATGCTGTTGAGAGCACCAGCGCCAATACAACTTAGCAGCCAAGGCCTGCCCATTCAAATCAGCCCGCCGTAAACCAAGGCCCCCCTCTTGCTTTGGCCTACAAACAACATCCCACTTCACAAGACTCCATTTTCTATGAAGAAGATTACCAGCCCACAGAAACTGACGAGACAATTTCTCGAAATCTCTAATAAAACTTGAAGGAGCAGAAAGAACAAAGCATTTATAAATAGGAAGAGCCTGGACCACCGACTTTAAAAGAGTCACTCTACCTGCTGAAGAAAGCCACCTGCAAGTCCAATGACTGACCAATCCTCGAAACTTATCAAGAGTCTCTTGCCAAAACCTTTGGGGAGAGAGCGAACAGCAAGAGGGATTCCAAGATAGGAAAAAGGAAGCGAACCAATCTGAAACCGAAGGATACCAGCAATTCTCCTTTGAATACCTTTAGGAGTGTGGAAGAAATATATGAAGGACTTCCCCTCATTTATGCATTGTCCAGAAGCTGCCAAGTAACTGTCCAAAACACTGCGCCAATTGAGAGCCTCCTCAACCTTAGCCCTACCCATCAAGGCAGTATCATCTACAAATTGCAGATGAGACTGAGGGGGAATACCATCTCCCCAACTCCATCCCTGAAGCAATCCACTAGCAACCTGAGCACGAATGAGTCTTCCCAGGCCTTCCGCAAGGAGGATGAATAAGTAAGGAGATAGGGGATCTCCTTGCCTAAGGCCTCTAGAAGCACCAAACAAACAAGTGGGCTCACCATTGACAAGCACCGAAAAGGAGGAGGAAGTGACACAACTCCTAACCCATTCAATCCAACCCTCAGCAAAGCCAAAAGCTCCAAGGATTTTAAATAGAAAACTCCATTTAACACGATCATAAGCTTTAGCCATGTCTAACTTGATAAACATAGATTTATCTTTTGAGGATTCCATAGAGTGGATGGCCTCAGCAGCAATAGCTACCCCATCCATGATCTGTCTTCCAGCAACAAAGCCCCCCTGCTCTTCAGAAATTAAGTCATCAAGCCAAGGCTTCAGCCTTTCTACGATCAACTTAGTAATAATTTTATACACAACATTACATAGAGCTATAGGCCTAAACAAATCCAAGGAGTTAGCTCCCACCTTCTTAGGAATAAGAGCTAAAAACGTAGCATTTAGGGACTTCAACATTTGTTTATGCATAAAGGATTCTTGGACAACCTCTAAAAGGTCCAATTTAACCACTTCCCAGAACTCCTGAAAAAATTCAATGGGGAATCCATCAGGCCCAGGAGCTTTACCTTTCTGCATCTGGAATACAACCTTCTCAAGCTCCGACAAGGTAATAGGAGCAAGCAATGAGTCATTCATTTCATTAGTCACCAGCTTCGGGATACAATCTAAAATTTTAGCTTCATCCTCCTCCGCAGGAGGAGAATCCTCAGAGAAAAAGGTAGAGAAATATCGAATGCATTCAGCTGAAATAGAGGCTGAAGAGGACAAAGATTCCCCATTAGGCAACAGAATAGAAGAAATAGCATTACCTTGTCTCCGATCCTTAACTGAGTTATGGAAGAAAGCAGTGTTTCGATCCCCAGCCAGGAGCCATTCAATACGAGACTTTTGTTTCCAAAAAATTTCTTCTCTTAACTCCCATTCCTCTAGCTCTTTTGTTGCAGCAACCTCTAATAAACTCAGCTCCTCTGAGAGGCCTTGATCTCAAATTTGTCTGGTAATTAGGTCTAGATTATCTCGCACCTTTTGCATTTCCTGAAATAAGTTACCAAAATGCTGCCTATTCCATCTTTTCAATCTGTATTTAACATACTGGAGCCTCTTTGAGAAAGAGTACATGGCAGTGCCATATGCTGGCTTCCCCTGATCCCACCAACTAGGGAGCAAAACATGAAGAGATTCATCCCTAAGCCACATGAGTTGGAACTTAAAGGTCTGTCTAGCACACCGTTGAGGCACATCAACCACTAGTTTAATAGGCCAATGATCAGAACCACGACCGTCCAAAATTTCAGAGCTTATCAACCACCTGTCCCCCACCCAAAAACTAGACACCAAAAATCTATCAAGTCTTTCAGAAATAGAGGCATCGCCAATTCTCCTATTATTCCAAGTAAAAAGACCATTGCCAGGTTTGATATCCACAAGATTCAAAGTAGAGATATTGTCCTGGAGCAATAATGCCGAAGCCTCCAACCTTGCAATACCACCTCATTTTTCTGCAAGCTCCGTGATAGCATTAAAATCGCCTCCAATAATCCAAGGATGGTAGGGAAATAAGCTGCGAACTAAACAAATGTTGGACCACAAAAGTTGCTTTCCTTGCAACTCCACAGGCGCATACACATTGGAGAAGAGAGCAATTTCCCCTGACATAAAACAAGAGGCCACCATGGAAAGGGAGGACCTGAAAGACACCCACCAAAGGGGCAAATCTTACGCGGGTTCCATAAACATGCCACCCCGCCAGAAGACCCTTGAGCACCAATGCATTGGCATCCACCATTCCCCCATAACTTAGGAACTAGATCCATCATACCCTCCACAGAGAGCTTAGTCTCCTGCAAAAAAAGAACATCAGGCGAATGACACCTAATCAAATCCCGAACAGCTTTTTGTCTAGGGCCACTGTTCAAGCCCCTAACATTCCAAGAGAGAACTATCATTTCGAGGGGCATGAAAAATGCGAATCCAGAGTCTTGACCGACCCTGACTCCACCAAAGTCTCCCCTATCATCTTAATCTTTTCCTCATCCTTCTTCCTTCCCAGCTTAGAAATTTTCTCCGGCCCCCCCTTCTTGAGAACTTTTTGCAGAACACCCAACTGAGAGGACACCTTAATATTCTTCTTGCCCACCTCTGGACCAACTTTTTGCAAGAGGTGAACCTTATCTACACTATCTTTCACTACCTCAGCACTACCACCCAACTCAACCTGAACCTCCATTTGACGATCTGTCCCTAGAACCGAAGTCCCATCAGTAAGCGGAGCCATAATCCCCTCTGAGTTGAGCAAAACCTGACTAGAATCTTTCCCAACCTCATCTAAGCATGGCACTCCCATACCCCCCTCCTGTTGGGGAGTAAGCATTGCCTCAACTAAAGGGCCATGCTGATCAATATCCAGAGTCCCATGATCTACATCCAAAAATCCTGGGTTCACCTCCTGTTGACTAAGATCCTCTAGCACCTCAAACCTGTTGAAGGTGTCCTCCTCCTGCCTGTCCTTCAAAGTCCTTTTATGACCTTTATTTCTGTTTCGGCCTCTAACGGGAATAAATCCATCTTCCCTACCACCAGAACCCTGAATGGGGTCCTTGCCCCTATCCACCCTAGGTGGATTAGCTGAAGGTTGAGAAGAATGAGCCTCCAAAGGCTTGGCCTTTGGACATCCTGAGGTGACCTTAAACGCATAAATGTATATGTTTCTATAAATCCAAATTGCTAGACTCCATGAATAACTTCCCGTGACTCACTCTAAACGGAACTGCAAATGGCTTACTTAACCAATTCCCTACATGTCCGCAAAAGCCACACTTTTGAATTGAGGTTTGGTCATAGAACCCACGTGTTTCTACCGAGGCTGCTATTGAGCCAACACATCCTCCTCGCCGCATTCCATGGTGGAGCCTTGAAGACTGGACTCAAACCGAACCCATTCGAAGTCTCTCCTCACGCAAGTTGAAGAAGATGCCATGGCTTAATAAATAAGCCCACCTGGTTATAAAAATATGGGCCCCCTTCAAAAATCCTATTCCGATCAGCCAAACAATCAAAAGTAACCATGAAGTAGTTATTTGCCAGGAGGCGGATCTCCATCTCTCCCTCAGGCATCCATGTCTTTTGAGCCCACATCTCTAAGAATTGCAAAGAAATTTTCAAACCTAAGAATTTGCAATAAAGAGAATGTCGTGCATAATAATCAATGTCTTCAGCCAACATCTCCATTGGAATGACTACGCTCGGCCTCTCTTTACACCGTTCGAGGCACCCATTAATCTTCGGAATTCTAGTCCCCCCTACTGAGCCCATCTCGACTTTCTCAGGTTCCACCGAGAAAAGATTATTATCAAAAATCTTCGAACCCTGTGGAGAGGGTTTCGATCCAAAAGCAGAACGAAAGTCCATATTGGGACAAACCCTAGAAGATTCTCCAGTATCCATCAAAGAGCACACAACGCAAGATGAGAAAGCAAGGCCCAAATAAAACCAAGAGCCCTTCGAAGAACGCACACTCCACTGGACACCAAGGTCGCAACCCCCCAACCCCAGAATACACACCTGCTGCAAAAGAAAAGAGCCTCCCCCCAAATAGCGTAAAAAAACCCACCCCCAAGAAGCTTCAGAGAAGAAGAGAACAAATCCGACCCCCAACTACACATGCAACCACTAAAAGACCACATGCAGGCCGAGCCTAGATGGTCAAGGGCCTCATGTAGCTTGGCAAGAGCCATCCTTATCCTCAAGTACTATATTCAGTGAATGACAATTAAAATGTTTGCCTAGAAGGAGAAATTCAAATTATGCTTTAATTTCCAATCTAATAAATAATTATTATTTATTTTCTATTTGAATTATGACTAAAGTCCTGATTGATAGGGTTGATTGAAAACATCTATATCTTCAAATGTATCAAGATGCAAAATCCAAACATGTGTCACATCTCATGCTTCATATACTATAGGATTAAAGAAAGCTGAATTTCTATGCAGCTTTGACTGCTATGTGGTTAGACATACGAGCTTTTTATATTTTTAAAAAGTTGTAATAAAAAAATTCATAATTAATTGTTTACTTGGAAAAAAATTATAAAACAATATGCATCACATCAAGACATGAGTCTTGTACTTATATATCTAAAACTTATAAAAAATGTTATCATTTTATTTTGCTAGGTGGTCAATGTAAACACCTACTTCTTATTTTTTTCCATTAAATTTAAGTACCACTGCATTGAAATTTCAAATTTCACCAAATAGATTTTGTTTTTTAAAAATAAACCTAGTATTTTAGAAACTACATTCAATTTTCTACAAATTCCATTCTTACATATTTTTTAAATAATATAGATAACTTATTCAAATGTTTATGTCAAGTTGCCTAACTCTGATTTTTCTAAATTTTTTGCCACTTAAGGGCCTATTTTTTCCATGATGATCCTACACATACCCTAATGTCTAAACCTAGGGTTCCTTAGGACCCTTTTCCATGTTTCATTAGAAGTTTGATCACCAAGGCTAGTAGATTGACTATCTACCATAAAGGTGAGAAAATCGGACCTGCATCAACTTTCTTAGCACCTTTAAGATGGATGGAAAATGATTTAAAATTATTAATCTAATTGAGCTATATGGCCTAATGTGATAAATACAATAATCTAGAAATACATAGACTAAAATTGTAAATTGTAAGTGGATCTACCTGTAAGTGTTGGATGATGTGTACCTATCACTAAGAGCTGGACCTGGCATATAGAGGGGGACACAATCACCCAAGGGCATATCAGTCCCTGATAGGGGGTCTTCAAACTTTTTTTTCAATCCTCTGATGTTGGATCTGACCTTCTATTTCCCAGTTGCAAACTTGTCAAAATGTCATCAATAAATTTTATAGGTGAGTTTTTGTGGTTTGACAAGGTATATGCCAACAAGCACAACAATGAAGGATTTTCGCTCAATCTTCTTTAAACTTGTAACCTAAAAATTCACAAAGATGGGAAAATTTGGGCTATTTTAGGGGCTTTCCTTAGTCAAACCCCGTGTAAGTGTTTCACCTTCCATAATGGCAATGTGAATGATAGGAATGATAATTGAAAGGAAGGAATGATGAATGAAGAAATGTTGTGACTCACCACCCTTCAATGGATTCCTTGAAGTATTGAATTTATGCACATAACCTCAAGGATCTTGGATCTTTCTTGATATATTTTCTTTAATTATTGAGTTCTTGAATGCTTGGAGACCTACAACAATGTTATCCTTCATAAAACATGAACATGAACACACATAAAACTTGACTTGATGTTGGATCTTGAACTGTTGCAATAAATCTTAGAAATGATTGTCTTGACTTCCTATTGAAAATAGTATTTCTCTTGATATTCACCTCTAGCATATTATATTTCAAATAATAAAATAGCTATGCATTAATATATAATTTTTTTAGTTTCCCAAAAATCAAATTCCAAAAGTTAAAAAATGAAATTTGAATTCTAAATGTTAAAATTCCACCAACAACATATTAAAAATTGGTCACTAGAATGATAGGGGGGTCCATACACCCATGGGTGTATGGGTCCTAGCCCTATTTTCAAGGATAGTAAGTTTTAGGATCATAACATTAATTGTTTTCTTTTATTCAATGCTTGCATTATTTTCTAAAAATGATAAAAATAGGATTTAGAATGCATAATTTAGGAAATTAGGGACCTAACTAGGTCCAATAATTTATGGGGACCAAAAATTAGTGTGAATTTGTTAAGGGTGTGAATTTTCTATACTGCAATGTTACTAAACTAGAAAATTGCAAGTGTAGGATATGTTGGGTTTACCAAAATTTAGTATAAGAAATGGGATCCTATATCTAACAAGTAGATTAGCTAGGATCAAATCCTTTCTCATTCTATATTAGAACGCAATCCAATAAGGGTTTGATGATTTTATAGCTCAAATAAGGGAGAGCCAATGTAACATGGTGTGGTTATTTTGAGTTGCAAAGAGGATAAATTGGATATATATTTTTTATAAGCCTATTTAACATAAACCCTAGATCTAAAAATGTAATTTATCATACAAGAAAAACAAAAAATTGACATACAATTATTGATCTAAGAATTGAAGATAGAAAATATAATGCACTTAAAAATTGAGCTTGAGTTTTAGGGTCAATGGTGAGGGTGCCATTGATAAGATATGCTATATTTTAGGATCTACAAACTTGAGATGATATGTTATAGTCTATCTACTTTTTGTTTTCATGTAGCCTTCTATTAGTGAAATTTTTGTATCTAATCCACACACATAAAAATATGCGTAAATATCATACTATATAGGGGATTTCCTAAGAAAAAAAATATTTTTATGTTTTCACCTTGATTAATAGTAAATGATGATGTTAAAGGGGTATACCCTACGTTGGGTAGAGGCCAAAAAAACAATAATTGAATATAATAAAAAATTATAAATGACAATGTTACCTTAGGTATGAAATCTTTGTCAAAGTGATGTACACATCGTAAGTTGCCACCAAAGGTTTTCTAATGGGTGATAGAACTTATTGAAGACCTACAATAGGTTATTCCATAAAGTGCAATAGATTGTTGTATCTAACATCTAGATGACGACTCATATACATATTTATAAAAGTGCATAGTTGATCATAATAATTCCTTATTCATAATAAACCTTTTAATGTTCAAATGAGAGGAAATGTTTTCTATATATGCATCCCAATTGATCTTCTTGATTATAGGATGACCTCAAATCCTTTTTGAATCTCCAAGGACTAAATGATTATTAATATAGGGAAATTTTAGTTGAAGGGTGCCCTCACCCCATATTGGGTTTTTTTGGATAAAATATTTTAGGATGTCAAGGAATTTAATATATTTTCCTAATATGGCCCCAAAAAAAAAAATCACTAATATAATTAATATTATAGGAAAAATAGGGTGTCAATAGAGTGTGAAATTATCAAGGGTGATAATTTATGATGCTACTATTGGCAACATGAGAATGATGGTATATGGTGTTTTCATTGATAAAATCCCATTTTAGAAGTGTTGGTTTATAGTATGAATATATTCTAGAGAATACCAAGTGTATTTGAGGATATTGGCTAAGTATTTGACTAAGATTGTGATGTAATAGAGAATCAGTTTTTTGGTCTACATTACTCCACACTACAATATCTTTTCATGTGGTTTAGAGGTGATTATGGTATTTCTTGAAGGATTCTATATCCTAGGTTCCAAGGTTCTATGTCTTCCATAGTTTAATATATTGATGATAGAGTATCAGGGTTAGTAGAGGAAGAGTTATAGGTGTAAATTGCATGTTGGAATGCTTTGCATTCCACCACAGATGATTGTTATGCTTTTTGGAACTCAGGATGTGGTTTATTATGTGAGACATGTGTGGGCTCTGAGTTTCAAGTAGTTTGGTGGTCTAATTGTCAAGTTGTGGATGGACAGTTGGTTCATTCAGTTGTTGATTCACTAGTTTTGTTGTGTAGTGCCGACCTAAGGGTTTTTGGGTCATGCAGTGTCAAATTGTGTATCATGGAGTGGATTAATAGGAGTTATTATAGGTTATTCCAACCTATTTTGTTAAAGAACACTTTTTGGTTTCTTATTTAAGGTATGCATGATCAAGTTTTGAGCCAATAGGCTATTGTGTCACACTTTTAATCTAATTAGGCTAATTGATGATATGATTGTTTTTGGAATATCTACATATATATATATACAAAAATTATATTTAGCATATGGATAATAATGTGTGAGTGAGAGAGTGAATGTGAAAAGTGTGAAGTAGGAAAGGTGTTAATGGTGAAGAATGAAGTTTGTAAGGCTAGTTTACTAAGCCTAATTGGAACTGTATCTTTAGCATATTGCAGATGCATTATTAGCAGTTCAAAATTTGGAAGTGAGCCACTCTTTTCTATATATTTTGTAACTTTGGAAGAAGTGATATTCCTTAGAAGTGATCCATCCTATTTTCTAGATAGTGATTCCCTCAGGTAGTGAGTTCTTCAAGCAGTGAGCCTCTTGTAATGTGTTGTAACTATTTATGATATATTGTGAGCTAATCCTCACCATGGTTTTTTCCTTCCAAGGGTTTTCCACATAAACTAGTATTCTCATGTTATTCTTTGTATGCATGCTTTAATTGTTTCTTCCTATTTTTTCAATTTTAATTTGATATTCTTTGAATGCAATTTTAAGTTAATGAATTTTAGGGAATACTAATTCACCCCCCTCTTAGTATTTTGGGAGTTGAACAATTGGTATCAAAGCTTGGTTCCTTCAATTGGCTTAATAGCTGAGGTAGATCTTGGAGGTTGAAAACATGGAAACTAGGAGGTATCCTATCACTCTAGAATAATTTTTTATGGAAGGCTTTACTGAAGAAGACTACGAAGTTGATATAGAAGGATAACTCAAATATATTCTTGATGACCTAGATAAAGTAGAATGTGAAAATAGAGATTTATAGGAAACTCTTAAGCAAGAAAATGAATGCATCAAGTAGGTGATGAATCAAGTCAAGAAATTTAAAGAGAAACTAAAGGAAACAAATGAGAAACTTAAGCAATCAAATGAAACAATCACTAATTTGAAGGTGCGGGTTGAAGAAGTAAAAAGGGTTGAAGACTATATAAATGCCAAGTTGAAAGACAAGTCTATAGAATGTTGAAAACTTGAAGAAGATTTTTTCTCACTGAGGAAAGATCCAGAGAAAGCAATGATTCAAGAAGATAAATTCAAGAAGATCTCCACCTTGCTTGATGATATGCTTGCTAGTCAAAAGGATTCAAAGGATAAAGAAGGATTAGGATTTTAAAAAGGAGAAAGATCAAAGGAAAATCAAACTCCAACCAATGTTGAAAGGAAGAAGGATGAACAAAGGAAGACTGG
>VDFB02284516.1:0-37911 GCA_007258455.2 Sequoia sempervirens
AACCAGATTTGAAACCCACGTTGAATGCCTGATTGGCTTAATAATTCCTCCATCCCCGAGCTTTGTCAATTCTTCCTGCATCTTAGGCTCCAGTGTTGGATTTATGGGTCTTTGCTTTTGTCTGAAAGGCTTGGCGTCTGGCTTCAATGGTATTTCATGTTGAAATAAATCCTCCCTGTATGCTTTCAGATCTTCATATGACAAGGCAAACACATGTTTGTATTTTCTTAATAAATCAATCAACATTTTTCTAATTGTAAGGATGATCTTCTTTCCAATATATACCTTTCTTGGTGCTATTTCAGTCTCAAAATTAATCTCTTCAATATCTTCCTTTCTGACTGGTGTTTGCTTCATAAGGGACTGATCACTTCCATCATACACTTGTTTGCTTCATAAAGGACTAAGATGCTAGTAAGGGCATTTTATTCCCAATAGGGGTATCACTCATTTCTCATCTAACAAGCAACCAAGTGATCTTAATAGTTTTGTGAGAGCATTCCTAATAGAATAATTGAGTTTAAAAGAACATTCAAGAGCCATTCATCAAGTATTTTGATCTATCATCAAGATTCAAGCATCATATCAAGGATATTGTTGCATCATGTGTGTTTTTGAGCTAACATTTGTGATGTAGGGTTTTGATTCAAGAAAGAAATTCAAGTCAAGATCTACATTCAAGCTATCCACTTCATACAAGTTTGTAGATTTTATAACAAGGGTTTGGTGAGTTGTAACATTATACGTTGTTCATTCATCATTTCCCTCCATTATTTCATTTCATTCCAAGGTTTAATTACCAACAAGGGGTTTGACCAAGGCAAACCCCCATTTACTAACAAAAAACCATTTTTTCCTCTCTTGCATGTTTGTGTTTGTAGATTTAGGTTGAAGACTTGAAGATCATTTGAAGTGAAAAGTTGCAAAGTTGTATTGCAAATTTTTCATCTTCACGGAAACTCACCTATAGGACGGATCTGGAAGTTTCAAAACCTGAGATCTAAGAAGAAGGAAGTGTAGACATTGAACCTCATAATCACATTCATAGATTTCAAAAATTCAAGATGAGACCAAGTTGGTAGTAAGGGCATCTTAGTCCTCCAAGTGGAATTTTGCAGAGATTCTTTTGGATTTTGTTCCGAAATCTAAAGATTTTGCATTTGCCCCAAAAATCAACGGGACTAAGACAATAGTAAGGGTGTCTTAGTCCTCCCTAGTATATTTTGATATTATTTTTACATTTCTAGAATCCTCATTACATTTCTATACTTCCTAGGTACATACCTCCTAACTTGATGTTGCTTAATTTCATCATTTGCACTCATTATTTGGCTTGCATTACTAGGTTTTGTGAGTTGAATGTTAAATTGTCTTTTATAAGCTTTCGCTTGGTGGTGAACCCTTTAAAGCTTAAAGATCCCCCTCCTAGGTCTTCCTTGTTGAGAATTTACTCACCTTTGGGGTTGATAGTCAATCCAATTTGGGATCCTAGGACATATTTGAATGATAAAGGGGAGAAGTGTGGTGTTCTATGACCTAGGTTATAAAGTACCCATTTCCCCTATTGTTCATTTTGGTGAACACAACATTTTTGAATATTCATTTTCTAATTTGGAGTTCATTAAGGTCCTTGATCTAGGTTGCATTCATTCTTGCATTGCATCTTGCATTAGTGAATGTGCATCTAGGGTTTCTCATATTCACATTAGTGAAAGTGCATATAGGTTTCTTTTTTCATTTCTTGCATCATCTTATCTCATTGAAAAACTAAAATAGTGTATTGTCAATCATCCTAATTACATTTAGGAAAATTTTTATTTCATTCAAAATTGTAAAAAATGCATTCAACTTTGCATCCAATTTCTTGTCATTAGTCACATTTTCTTGCATTCATTTGCACACTTTTCTATTTGTAAACATCAGGTCCCTGGGTAGGCAACTTGGAAACATTGTAAACAATCCATATATATATTTAAAAAACCCCTATTGGGACTAAAATTCCCTTACTAGCATCTTAGTCCCTCTGTGGTTTTTAACCTCAAAATCCTGTCTGGGTTGGTTGCTTTCTATTCCACTTTCTGGAACTCAAAATTTCTTTAGTAGGACCAAGTCATCCTTGTTGGTGTCTTAGTCCCTATTGAGTTTGAAGCTATAGTTTTTAGGGTTTACATATGCTTTTCTATGCTTCTTTTTGTTGCTTTCAATTTTATATAATTACAATTTGTAGAATTACTGTTACTTCAAGTGTATTTTGAAATCATTTTAGTTACAAGCATCATTAGATTTGAAAATGCTCACATTTTTGAAACTTTGCATAATATGGATAAAATTGCTTTTCACTTTTGCATATACAATGTTTACATTCATAAAAAATTGCATGAGTATGATAAAAGTGCTTTTCATTTTTTGATATACATTGTTTGCATTATTAAAGTTTTCCATACATTGGATGAAAGTGTTTTGCATCTTGGGATATACATTGTTTATATTATTAAAGAATTGCATGAGATCATTAAAAGTGCTTTTCCTTTTTGGTCAAACAATTTTAGTCCCTTACCTTTCTAGGAATGCTAAGAAAAAGTTCATATCCCCTCCCTATGAGAGTGTTTTAGTGAAAGAGAATTCAACCTTGGACAATCCTAATGATCATATTCGTTCTTCTTCTAATATCTCTCCTACTTGTGAAGAGGATATTTCGGAGTTAGAAGAACCAATCAACGAGAGTTTTGAGAGTCCTACTTGTTTCTCTCCTTCTATATCTCTTAGTGGACAAGACATTCATGAACAAGACAAAACAACCATAGAGAATCATGATGACCACATAACCAATGAAACTTCATCTAGTCTACATTAATCTCACAACATTTTCACCTCATGTAATAATGTTCTAGAGGATGAAAGTGTAAGTGAAGATATGTTGGTGTTGGATGATCAAAACTTTAAGATCTATGACAATCCTCTCTATGCTCCCTCTCCTATTTTGGAAGAAATTACAGGAAAAAGGAATGAAATTATAGATAATCATGATAATTACATTTTTTCCTCTCCTAGTATCTCTCCTAGTTGTGAGGAAGATGCCTTGGTGTTATAAAACACAACCACTGAAATTCATGAAGAAAAAATTCTTAAACAAGACAACAACATCATTGATGAACAAGAAAATTCAACCATTGATAACTCCCTTACATGCGATGAAGTCATCGTAGAAGAACCAATCCTTGAATGTCAAGAAAATTTGGTTTTTAGTTCTCCTAAAAACTATCCTACTAGGGAAGTTATAACAGTGGAGGAAAATGAGAACATTGAAAATAGTAATTCCTTAGATGAAGATGAGGAAGTGACATTAGGCTCCCCTTCACTAAGAGATCATGAAAATAAGGATAAGTCTTATGAGGTTATGCACATTAGATACCCATTGAAGTACTCTCCCGAGCCTAAACTTGTCATTTATCCACCCTCTAAAAAACCACAAGTTCAAAAAAACCCGTCCTTATCCTCGAACCACCTAAGAACAATGTTTCAAAGTACCCGAGTTATAATACCATTTCTCATACATATAACACTAGGAGAAATCCACAACCAAGACAAACGTCTTCAACATCCCTACCATTGCCTAATCCCATTTTTCCTAGTGCTCCTTGTTTAACTTCGCATAGTGGTAAGGAGTATGATCTTGTTGAACAACTTAAGAATACTCCTGCAAAGATATCCCTATGGGATGTAATTTAGAATTCACCTAATTATGACATTATGCTTCAAACAACCTTGCAAAAAGTTGTGGTTCCCTCTAGTACAAACTCGAATGACATAGCAACTATGATCCAGGGAATAAATGCTCACATTGTTTCCCACCAAAGTGAACTCTCCCCTTTGGAAGTGCAAACACAACACAAAGCTTTTATAATAATATCTTGTTGTAAAAGGATAGGGATAAACCGAACCCTTGTTGATAATGGCTCAACCCTTAATTTGTGTGTAGTGTGACCCTTTTGGATAGGCTTGGCATCGATAAATAAAAAATTCAACTAGACTCTTTATATATTAAGGGATTTGACAATGTAAAAAAAACCGCTTGGTGTGATCACTTTGCCTATTATAGCTGGGAAGGCCACATTAGAATTAACACTAATCCATGTTATGCCTCATGATCTTTCATACAATCTCCTTTTAGGTAGACCACAAATTCATGCAATGAATGGGGTGCCCTCTACCCTTCATCGTATCATGAAATATGTCCAAAAAAACAAAGTTTATACAATTGAAGCCAATCCTAAACCATACAGTTGTTTGAACATTCAGAAAGGTATAGATAATTCTTTGAAAACATTGACACCAACTACATTTAAGTATAACCCACAAATGAAAAACAAAAAGATAGATGTCATAAACCCTTCACAATGATATCAGTAGATGATTTGGGATAATTGAATTTTGAACCAATATTCATGGGAGGATACAAGATCATTGAACTGTTGATTTTTGGCTCCTATGGACAACTCTTGCTCTTCTAGGGTTTTTCACCTAAAAGGAGAGAGATAGGAGAAAAAATGCTAATGGTTCATTCAAATTATTTTATGTGCAATGTTTTCTAGTTGAAATGAAGTTAAATAAATGCAATTGACTAATCTAAATGAATGAAAATGAATGCAAAAGTGAAATTAAAGCTATGTTTGAAAACACATTGTGATATGAAAATAATGAAGTAAATGAAGAAAATATGCATAAAAAAATAAGATGAGTAAAAATAAAAGCGCGCCTGAGTGAAGTATGATGAATCTAGAATGTTGTGGATGCTGGCTGAAATCACTGATTTTTCATAGTGGGACTCATTCACCCAGGGTGGCGAATCAGTCCTCCTCCTGGTGAAAAACTGTCAGAAACAAGTTTCTGTCTGTCGAGATCTGAAATTTGAAAAAAATTAGATTTTCAATCCTAAGGTGGGACTCATTTGCCACAAGTGGTGAATCAATCCTCTCCCAAATTTTTGAAAAATCAGGAGACAACTCTGCAACACCAGATCTAGAAATCACTACTTATCGGGTTGCCAAAGTCAATTCTCTAGGAAACGGACATAAAACCTTCTCCAAGCTTGAAATAGACTTGAGTTGACTTGAAATACCTAGTTGATTTGTAAACCAATCTTCAACACCAAAAATATTGTCAAATCTACACACAAAAGACAAACCATTGATGATGCAGGTCTGAAGTAATGTCAATGATTGCTTCAAAGTGCTTGAATATGATGTATCAATGTTAGAGAATTGTAGGAGATGTAAAATGAGGTGAAAATCACTTATTTATACACACTTGTGGCTTAGTTACCCGTTCATACCTCATCATACGCTGAGATCAAGTGTTTTTGAATAAAATCTTAAAAGGAAATTTAAAATATTTTGAATTTGGGGCCAAGGGGAGTCATTCACCACCCATGGTGAATGGGTCCCACCTAGGACCTAAAACTGCATGTTAGGAAATATGTTGTATTTAATGTTGTTTGTTGGGATAATACTAAGAAATACACTTAATTAAGCATATGAGAGCATAAAGGGGCCAAATAAAGCATGAAAAGGGGATAAATAGTGAAGATGTGCCTAGAAAAGCGTGAAAGCTTGTTACAGTACTTTACAACACTTCAAAATAGGACTTGTTGATGAATAAAAACGTGATTTTTAGGTGATTTGTAATTAATAGAGTTTAGAAGAATGTATAAATGTCTTACAACACTTTACAACACCATCACAAGATGTCGTTATTTGAATTTTAGTACCTTAAAGAGCATGTTCAAGCCATGTTGCAACATAAAATCGGAGAAAACTAGAAAAACACCATGAAACAAGACCTAAAAGGCCATGAAAATGACAAGGGGTCATTTTTCTATGGCACATTTAGCCCCCACTTTAGTGAGAGGATGAACTTGCTTCAAACTCACACTAAAGTAGACATGGACATTGAGGGAAGGGTTCAAATGCACTTACATTAGCAAGATGGAATGACAACAATCAAGAGGGATGATCAAGCCTCCAAGATGAAGATCCCATGGCAAACTAAGCATAAGAGCAGATGAACACACAAGAGTTGAGATGAATCGGATGAAGTTTCAATCATCAATCCAAATAGTTGTGGATTAGATCTAGGCTTATATTTAAAAAAATAGAATGTGTACTCACTCTAGGGCCACATAACTAGTTGTTCATGGGGTGATAAATCCCAAAAAGGTAAGATACATGTGCTAGTTGGTATGCACTCACAAACACAAAAGTGTTTATGGGGAAAATTCATGCCATTAGGTGGGCTTCCCGCTCAACCATATTAAAGTTATACATGTTGATAATTTTAACAAGGTGCCACAAAGAAAAATTCCATGAACAAAAAGACAAAGTACCACAGTCATGCAAGTTGCATTATGCAAGGTGGAAAAAGGTAAAATGTATAAATGCAAAAATGTAAAGTGTAAAAGTGTAAAATTTTCAAATGAGTCTTGTTCAGTTCATGCAAGGTCAGTCACTTAGGGAACATTGTGTCTAATTTCTCCAAGAGAGGACCAATCAAAGAATAGTATATTCACAACTTAGGGGATGTAGTGTGTCACATCAAGCTACCAAGAGGAATGCAATATGCTAAGATAGATCACACTTATGAAGGACGTTACACCCAATGTCATCCACAAAGTGACGAATGCATCACACAAACGACAAGGCTACACTAGGAACCAAGAATGCAAATGAATTATGGTAATGTATGCCCCCCACTTTAAAGGAATATCCACACATCATTATGTGAGTTGTTAATTTAAAGTAATGAAGGAAAAAAAAAGAAAACAAGACATGAGAGCCAACTTGGAAAACCCTATGCCAAGTCATATGTTTCAAAGTTAGGTTGTGTCATGTCAAGGAAAATGAAAAGCAAAGAAAAGGGAGTTTCCCCCTAGAAACAAAAGCACACCAAAAACATAAGGGATCTATGGATTTGGGGTAAGTATGTTCGTTGCTGCAATGTTTTTATGAAAGAGTGCAGAATTGTCATCACTCCCCAAAACACATAGAACTGGATGAATGACACAAAGAGAGTGAAAAAAGAAAGAAAAGAAAGTCTGTTTTGGGTCAACATGGAAGAGACATTGCAGTCTCGACACTTTGAATCGTCCCCAAAAGGAAAACACAAGAAAAATGAAAGAAAATGAAAAAGGTGAAAGATAATGAAAAATATTTTGGGTCAACATGAAGGAGATATTTCAGTCTCAATTCCTTGCATCATCCCCAAAAGGAGAACACAAAAAAAACAAGAGAAAAAGACAAAGACCTTGTATGGAAGAGACATAGGGCATCTCTATGCTTTGCATCATCCCCAAAAGGAAAACACAAAACAAAAAGAGAAAAATACAAGGACCTTTTGGGTCAACATGGAAGAGACATAGGGCATCTCTACATTTTACATCATCCCCAAAAGGAGAACACAAAACAAAAATAGAAAAAGAAAAGGACCTTTTGGGTCAACATGGAAGAGACATAGGGCGTCTCTATTCTTTGTGTCATCCCCAAAAGGAAAACACAAAACACAAACGAAAATGACAATGTACGGCATATAGAAGAAGATAGATACAAGTAGAAGAAGTGTATGAAGAGAGGGAACATCAAACAAATGATACGAGGGAACACAATACGCACATGAAAAGGAAAATAAAAAGAGAAAAGAAAAAAAAGGCTAGTTAGGTGAATTCAAGTCAACCATCTAACATATTTTTGCCTCCCAATCATGTTCAGTGCAATGTGAGGGTAGTTGATTGTCCAAAGGAATAATTGCAAGCGCTAAACTAGGAGTTGTACAAGGTTCTTCTCATGGTGGAGAAGATTTATCATGTAAGCTCATTGTAGATGAAAATAGAGAATTTAAGTCATTATGCACTTCTTCATATATTTTTTCTATCGTCACATCATCATCATCATCATCAAGATTAATGACAATGGGAGGATGAAGGGTGATTTCTAAGGTTGGATGTATCAAAAGATGTGGCTATTGGATTGGTTCATTTTGTTGTGATTGTTACACTGGACTATTCTATGGGAGGTCAGGAGAAGGAGGATGGTCATCTATCACTTCTATCAAGGGTGGAGGTTGATTTTCTTTATCTTCTTCTATGCAAGATTGATGAGCAAGGAGATGACGACGACGCCTATGTTCCCTAGCACTAGGGTTTCGTTTAATTCGGTTTTGGAGTTGTTGAGGTGTAAGAGTGGATTGAGTCATCATAGGTTCTTCTATTTCCAAAGAGGGAAGAATAGAAGAAACCAAAGAAGATGGTTCAACCACTTTCTCTTTAGCTTTATACATTTGTTTAAGGCAAGGATGCATGACAGGAGTGGTTTCATTTTCTCTTGGTCATTTAAATGATGGTGGGGAAGTATCTAAGGGTGGTTGTTCTTGAGGTTGTGTACTTTGCTCAATGTTAGATTCATGTTGAAAAATGGTTTTGTTTATGATAAGAGGTATGGAAGTGGACGCGAATGTGTTACGAAGAGACAATTTGGTGATTTTTTTGGCTTTAAACTTTTGATAAGCTATGAAAAAGAAGTCCTTTTGAGGGGTGATGGGTTCCATAGGTGTAGGCCAAAAGGATTCTAATGAAAAATTAACTTTGGAAGATAAAGGATTAAATCCACTATGGTGTATGGTGACTATCTCATTGTCATGTGGAAACTTCAAACACTTGTGAAAAACTGATGGGACCACTTTCATTAAGTGAAGCCAAGGGTGGCCTAGCTACAAACAAAATTGGGTAGATTGTGGAATAATTGAAAATGTTACCTCCAAAGTTTTAGGTCCTATTTGTAAGGATAGCATGATCGATCTAATCGTAGGGCATGAAAAAGTAGTATGTGTCTTAATCCATGCAATTGGTTTATTATATTCATCTTGATATAAATCATGTAATACTAGAAACTCCTCTGTGATCACCTTCTCGCCACAAGCAGGATCTATTAATATCACATTAGTAGGCTTATCATAGATTCAACCATCTATGTAGAGAGGACCATTAGGAAGCTTTTTTAGTATGTCCTTAGCAGAAAAAGTGATATCAAGAGATTTAGTGGTTTGGTCCTTACGAGGGATAATGCCTATTGTAGCCACTAGTTCATCCATAGGACTTTCTATAGTAATAGGGGGAGGTGTATCATGTTGTTCATTGGTTGTATCAATAGTCATTACATTAGTATTTGAAGGTTCACTAGCCTTGACAAATGAGGTAGTATGTTTAGGCATGTGATTAGTGAAAATTTGCAAATTCTGGTTAGGGGGTGCAACAAACTTATTGCCTTGATCATTAACACTCATAATGGACAAATGGCCTAAATCAATGAGGTCTTGAACTAAATGTTTTAGATGCTTGCAATATTCAGTGTCATGTCCATTTTGGTGATGAAAATGAAAATAAGCGTAAGGTTTAAAGGTGGGTGGTAATGGTTGGTTTGGATCAAGTGGCCAAACAGGTGGCAAAGTGAGCATGCATTGTTGAATTAATTGGTTCATCATGTTATGAAGGGTATCAAGTAGGGGAGTAAACTGTCTCTTCAGGTCCCCATAGGTATAACGAACCATTGCTTTGACAACTGCCACTTGATTTGGAATGGGTTGGGTTGGCTGTGGTTTAGGTTGAGGAGGTGGATTAAACTATAAAAATTCTCTATCTGGTTTGTGGAAGTTTTGTGTTATTTTGGTTTTGATTGTTGTGTTCAGGTTTTTCAACTTGGCTAGAAGTGGATTTTGAATCACGACTTGAAACCAAGTTATGGTATTCACACAAGGTTGTGCATAAATGTAGAAACAAATGGAATTTCATCATTGTTAATTTATCTTGAAGGTGTGTGTGCAAGTTTTTGATAAACATCTTTTGCAGATGTGCATCAGGAATCTTGACATCAATTTGAGCATACACAGATTGGTATCGTGAGATAAAATCCATTACTTTTCCATTTGTGTTTTGTCTATATCACATTAGGTCAGCCATTGTATTTTTAGGTGTCATGTGAACTTGAAAGTGACTTATGAAAGCATCCACCTGTAATCAAAGGAAAATCTCATATTTGTTAAAGGGGTTAGCACAATAACAATAAAATTCCTATGAAGTAACAAAGTACAAAGGAAGTAATATGAAGACAAAAGGGATGAAGTTACCCTAAGTCTCCATCTTCCATGCTTCACCTTTGTTACACCTCCTAGCTTGCTGTAAATAGAGATGCCCTCAGATTTCAAATGAGCAACTATGACAAATGACAAGACCAAAGCAAGTTTTGAAGGATTTTATTGAAAGAAATGACTTTGCGATAGACCAAAATGACAATGACTGTAAATGACAATGACCATGAGTTGACAGAAAATGAGCATGAGATAGAGAGAGAGAGAGAGAGAGCCTCCAAGAGCCAGAGAGATAAGAGACCAAGAGGAAGCCAAATGAGAACAAAATTGCCATTTTATAAAAACTGCAATTTTGAATGTGTGGCCAGGATGAGAAGATGACAAAAACCCTAGAATCAATGATCAAGATTGAATGTTGCAATAAGAATTACGGTTAGGTCAAAATTAGGGCAAATGATAAGGATGAAGGGCCAAGATTGAATTATAAGATAATTCAATCAAGGGTCGAAATTAAATGAGATGTCAAAAGATAAGAATTAATTTGGAAGATAAGATGGCACGGACAAAGAGGTTGCTGGAGAAATTAAATAATAAAATTTATTTACTCCAGGTGACCAGTAAATAATTAAATAATAAAGATATTATTTAATTATGGAGGAATGTGACAAAAGGAATCATTTCGAATTAAATAATAATTTAATTCAAAATTCAAGAGAGTGGACCAAATTAAATAAATTAACTTTATTTAATTTAATGAGAGAAGAGGTTAATGAATAATTAAATAATTAAAATAATTATTTAATTATAGTAGAAAATGGACAAAAATCAAATAAATTAGAATCTATTTAATTTTTAAAAGAAGGGGACTTGCTTAGTGACGTAATTAAATAAATAAAATTATTTATTTAATAATCAAGAGGAATAAATGACAAAAGGGGAATTAAATAAATTAAGAAATTTATTTAATTAAAGGAAGACTTTAGGTAATTAATGGCCGTATTAGATAAATAAATAAAATTTATTTATTTAATAATCAAGGAGAAATAAATGACAAAAATGAATTAATTAAATAATTAAAATTATTTAATTAATAGAAGAATTATGACTTTAGAAAATAATTAAATAATTAAAAATTATTTAATTATTAAATGAAAGGGGCAATGTTGAATAATCTAAGAGTTGCAAGCCTGGACAATTTTATGTGTCTACATTTTGCCCCTCTTTGTCATAATGTAGCATGTCGCGTTGTGACAAAGAAAATAAGTCAAAATATGCCCAGTGCAAAATAAGATGAGGAAGAATGAGGAGGGTTGTGGTATGCCTAGGACAGACAGGTTCAAGAACATGGGTGTGCTCTCGAAATGAATGAAAGACTAGAATATGAAGAGACAAAGAAATGTTAATGAAAATGATATGGATGATGAGATGGATGCAATGCCTACATGAGACGAGTGAGAGAAGATGACAAGACTAAAGGAAGATGCATGTTAGTTCCTAGACCAAATCCTTCAAAACCTTGCCATAGGACTAATATTTATTGCTCTTAATCATCATTGGGTGGTAAAAATGACACAAATGGACAACAAACACCATGATATGACGTAGACCAAGGTGTGCAAGGTCATCCACTTGAAAAACAGACAGTCAAAGACAAGGAATGTCCTAACTCATACTAAGGGCGAAGTTGCCCCAGTCTTTTTGTCAAGAAAACCCACAGACAACAGTCAGAGAAAATAAAATAGGCCAGGAGACATCATCGCACCTCTAAATCCTTCATGGGACATCCTCGAGGTAGCTAGTAACATGACCAAAAAGATAGTAAAAAAATAAAACAAAATAGCCAAGATAGCCAAAAGATAAGAAAGATTAACAGCCATGTAATTTTGTTTGCCAATGTTTGTTTGCCAAAGATTGAATTCTTGTTGGTTTGACAGTTTTGACAGTTTAAGAGTTTTGCCAATTTGACAGTGTTGACAGTTTGACGGGGCCTATTGTCAGGAAGGACACATCCTGAAAAGGCAAAGGAAATTTTGACGAGGTCTAACTCCAAGAAGGACACATCTTGAAGAGCACCAAAGAGTGACGAGATTGACATTGTTTTGACTAATGTTTTTTGGCAAGTTGACTGATGTTGACTATATGATTGATTGGACTGTGTTGTCTAATTTTGACCAATTTTGACATTGACGTTTCAAATGACTGTCTTGTGTCTGAGTTTGACTATCTGAATTATTTGACCGATGTGATGATTGTGACAAATGCCATGATTTTATTTTGACAAACCTAAAAGGACTGACCTAATGTCTTAGGGACTCATCGACTAATGGCCTTTCCTACGTAGCAAATGCGCAGAGACAACGTAGTTCGACAATGACATGGACTGACTGACATCACTGAATTTGACTCCATTTTTTGGATTTTGACATTGATTTGAATGTTTTTGTGTTTTTCTCTGGACCTTATATGATTTTTTTTTTCAGGGCATTTTATGATGTTTTTGTCTTTTTTTTTTTTTAGGACATTTTATGATGTTTTTGTCTTTCTTTAGGACATTTTATAATGTTTTTTGTCTTTTTTCAGGACATTTTATGATGTTTTTGTCTTTTTGTCATTTTATGATTTTTTTTTGGATTTTGACATTTTTGAGGTGTCAATGGATGAAAATTTGGGTAGCCTTTGTGCTAGATACCAATGACAAGGGGAAAACCAAGTCTAGGTGCAAGGAGATAAATGGGATTAATGGATGAAATGGATGTATGCATAAGAGAGCAAGGATGTGATCTCCAAAGACTATGTCGCATAGGAATGACATGCCCCATTCTAGGTACAAGACTTAGGATTTTTTGTGACAAAGCTGATGACAATAGGATAATGATATGATTGGTTTAGATAGGATGAGGTATGTCAAGAGATACCCAAAAAACATGTTTCAACACTTTGCCCCTATATCTTCATCAAGATCAAAAGGAGAAGAGTGGATAAGTGGACCCAATATGATAGGTAGGTATGATGGCTAAAGATGGTAGGTAGGATGGAAATGATATGACATAAAAATGATAGGTTGGATAGATAAGACATTGTGCCCCCAAGTGTAAGTGACATAGAAGATCAAACTACACATGATGCCTGTTTGCCAGGTTTTCATCATGGTACTTATCCAAGGCGCCTGTTTACCAGGTTTTCACCATTGGATGAAGGGATTTCTCTTTACTTTTTTTTTTTTTGACTTTTTGACTTTTTGACTTTTTGACTTTTGGATAGGAGGGACTCAAGTGTCTAGTTGCATGAAAGGTGATAGTCCCACTAGAAATGGACATCATTGCATGGACCATGTCAAATGTCATTATGATCATAGATGTTGGTAAGGGATGACATGAAATGGAGATAGAGTAGGTAGATGATGGATTATGATGTGTATTATGGAGGATTATGTAGGGAAGATATAGGACTTATATGGGAATTATGCAAAAGATGAATGGGGAGGCTTAGCCAAAAGCATGGACCATAGGAAGGTGGTGGGGGAGATATGTAGGATAATGAATGAAGGGTGATGGAAAGATAGAAGTATGTTGGAATGGAATCATGACCAATGGTTGCACACACTGTGATAAACATTGAAGCTTTTGATGTGGACGAGGTGTAGGAAGCAATGGAGATGTTTGCTTAGGAGATGGGTGATGAAGTGCTTTAGGTACCCACATAGACTTAGTATTTTTATGACTTTTATTTGGCTTGTGGGTTTTAGGACTTTGATATTTTTGAATGGAATGTGCATTTTGGATGTAAGTGGATGGGTGGGATTTTTGTGACGTAGATGCCTCATTTGACTTGATTTCTTTTTGCTTAGGTACCCAAACCATTTTTTTTTTATACTTTTCTTTTGGAGGCATGGGCTTATATAACTTTTTGGATGCACTTGGCTTTGACTTTTTGCAATTGTAGGCTAAGGCATTAGGACCATTAGAATTTTTGAATTTATGTATAGAGGCATCCAAATTTTTATTTTGGAATCCCTTGGGTTTGGTGGAATGAGTGGAAGCTTTATGTTTACACAATGTGTGCATTTGTTGGTCATGACTAGGATATTTAGGGTATTTATGAATGATTGGAATGTTAGGTGTTGGAAGTAATGGTGGTAAAGCAGATGGAGGGGTATTAGGAATTGGAAGTAATGGTGGTAAATTGGATGGAGGAAGGTGTATGGTCACATGCTTTTGACACTTGTAGGATGATGGAGAGGGGATGGCCATGTATGCTTTGGGGGTATGATAGGGCTTATGGTGGAAAGTGGACTTAGAATGCATGGAGGAAGTACCAACATCTTGAGATTGGTGTCCTTGGGGTATGCAATGGACAATGGAACTAGGTGTAGGTGGAACACTAGACACGAGTTCCTTATTGGAAAGACCAAGTGGATATGATGGAGGACTTGCAATGGGGTCAATAGTGGATGATGGAGGATTTAAAGGATCTTGAATATGTTCATTTAGATCCACATTATTGATTTGATCTTCTATACTAGCTTGGTAGGCACTTGTGTCATCAAGGGAAGTGGATGTTGATGGATCATGGATAGTGCTAGGTGGAGGTGAATTTGGAATATCTTGGTCATGGATAGGCTCTTCATCATTATGGATATCATCTTGATCATAAAAGAGATAAAGATTATGGACAGGTTGGATGACAATGATTTCATCTTGATTAGGACTAGGGCTTGATGTTTCCACATGCTTAGGATTAGGCTCTTGACATACATCTTGGGTTGCTTGAATGGAAGTAGAAGGGGATGACTCTTGGATAGACTTGACATGTTCAAGATGGTCAACAACATAGGAGCATGATGGAGGTTGACTTGGACTTATGAGGGGAGAATCTTGACTTGGCTCAAGGGGTTGTGGATGACATGGTTGACTTGAAGGACTTGGCATGACATTTGAGGACTCTTTTGTATGTTCAAGTATATGTGTTGAATGACATGGCAACAACGGATTCCTTACTTGTAGCCCTTGGGTCACATCCTTTGTAGGTGGATTGGTGGATTTATGTAATGCCATCAATTTATGTTTTAAATATCTAAATGTAAGGGATTGATTTGATGGAGGATTAGATGATGGTGGGGTAATGAAGAGTTTGATGGGTGAGAAGGTGGAGAGGCCAATGGATTAGGACTAGGACATGGTGGATTAGGGATAAGCATTTGATTGGATGGTGGTAAGGGTGTATGGACTAGATTGGTGTTCCCCTTGTCAAAGGTGGCATTAAGACTTAAAGGCTCTTGATGTTGTTGCCAAGGTGGACTTGGGAAGCTATGTTGTTGTTGTGATATGGGTGGACATGTTGATGTGGCATTGTCATAATAGATAGATGTGTTAGGTTGGCATGATGATGAAAGTGACACATAGGATTGGGGTTGAATGTCTTGCGGTTGGAATGGCGTTTGGACTTGTGATATGATTTGTTGTTGTGATGATGATGAAGGGGTTGAATAGGACAATGACTGTTGAAAGGTTGACTGATGTGGATAAGAGTTGAAATTAGAAGAGTTGTGATAGGTTGACGAAGGGGTAACATGATATGTGGATGGATGAGGTTGATATGATGATGTAAGTGACACATAGGGTTGATGTGAAATGTGTTGATGTGGTGATTGGACTTGATAATGTGCTTGTTGGACTTGACAGTTGGCCATGAGGTATTGGATTTGTGCTATGAGTTGTTGCATTTGTGGTGATTGGTTGGTTTGAAGTTTTTGGATAATGTTATGGGTGCTTTGAATGATTTCTTGGTCTAAAGGTGTTTGATTTGTTTGAGCTTTATGAAGCATGTGAATAAGCCCTAGTGCTATGTCTTCAAATGTTGTCATGGTGTAAAATGATGTTGATTAGATGAAAGAGATGATGATGTGGAATGACGAGATTGGATGACTTGGATGATGTGGAAAAATTTTATTGGAAGTTTGACTTGGGCAATATCAAACACAAGATTTTACATGTAAATGCATAAACACACACACCAAGCACAATGATAAGTTTGTCTTCCAAGATTAAATGCTATGATTAATCAAGCACTTGAATACACAACAACAAGCCCTATGACTAGTCAAGTGGGGTATGGCCAATTAGGTCTCAAGCTAGATTGCACAAGGTTGACTAAGGAATGATTTGAAAGAAAAATCCTGTCACACAGCCGGGAGAAAGGGGTAACCCACCCTTCACCTTCACTTCCCAAAGGTATAAAGTTCTTTGGGGCTTAGCCAAGAGTGACAAGATTTTAACTTCCAAACAAGCGTGTCTTTCGATTCACACTTCGATTGAGGTCGTCCCTAGGGGTGATGAAATCCCCTAGCAGGCCTCCTATGAAGGGTTTGACAAAAGCAAATCAAGTGAGGTGTTTGTGATCACACACACACTTGATTCACACTCACAATGATTAATTTCCCTTAGAAATGAAATGTTTGTATGCAAACAATAGAAGCACATGTTCTTTTTAACCCCAATTCAAATGTGTAGGAAGACAATGGTTAATTTTAGACCCAATTTTGATATGTGATTGAAGACAAAATTCATTTTTAAGAGCCCAAATCCAAATGTGTTTGCAAACAAGGATTAATTTTATGCCCCAAATTGAAATGTGTGACAAACAAGATTAAGAAATGGAAGATGGAATATGTGCACCTGATTATTCGCTTTCCAATTTGTTGTGTATGAATGATATTTCTGCCACTAAAACTCCTTATGATCACCCCTACAAAATCAAAAGAAATAATATCATAATGCAGCCATGAAAAAAAATAAACTCATTAGAAAATTGCAATTTCAGATACATATTTTTCACATAGCTGAATTAGATTCGATTATTTGAAGACATTATTTATCTGAAAAATACAAAATCAAAGAAGATACTGATATTATTTTTCAGAGACCTTTCCAGAAATGTAAAGAAGTCAGAAAAATTCCCTATTGTGCGCCCAATATTAATTTTCTATTGAAAATCATAAACAAAATTATAATAAATACACAATAGCTCCAAAAATTTTGATTTTTTTACTGTAGCCGTGTGATGTCATCCCAAATCTGCAAAAAACATTTTATGAGTAGATCTGCAACCGTGAGTGAGATTTAAGCAAATTTGTTTTAAACCCTAATTTCAAAAAATCTATTTTTTGACTCATAATTGCACATCAAAATTTAAACACTAAAGAGTAGACCCCTATTAAAATTAAAAGATATTTCTAGAGATGTAAACATATCTGAAAAATTCTATTATTTACTCCCGAAATTAATTTTTTATTAAAAACAGAAAAATAATTATAAAAAATGAAAAACAGATCCAAAAAATCTGATTTTTGGAATGAGAGCGCTTGATAGTGTCCTCGACCTACAGAAAAAAAATTGTGAGAAAATACGAATCCGTGTGAAAGATATGGTCAAATCCTTGGAAACTAGGGTTTTGTCCAAAAATGATGCCAAACCTGCAACAAAAGGCTAACAAAACCTGCAACAAAAAGAAACCCAACTCCAAGATTTCTCAAAATGTGTTAAAATATGTCAGGTTCACCAATGTAATCAAAGGAAAATCTCATATTTTTTAAAGGGGTTAGCACAATAACAATAAAATTCCTATGAAGTAACAAAGTACAAAGGAAGTAATATGAAGACAAAAGGGATGAAGTTACCCTAAGTCTCCATCTTCCATGCTTCACCTTTGTTACACCTCCTAGCTTGCTGTAAATAGAGATGCCCTCAGATTTCAAATGAGCAACTATGACAAATGACAAGACCAAAGCAAGTTTTGAAGGATTTTATTGAAAGAAATGACTTTGCGATAGACTAAAATGACAATGACTGTAAATGACAATGACCATGAGTTGACAGAAAATGAGCATGAGATAGAGAGAAAGAGAGAGAGAGCCTCCAAGAGCCAGAGAGATAAGAGACCAAGAGGAAGCCAAATGAGAACAAAATTGCCATTTTATAAAAACTGCAATTTTGAATGTGTGGCCAGGATGAGAAGATGACAAAAACCCTAGAATCAATGATCAAGATTGAATGTTGCAATAATAATTAGGGTTAGGTCAAAATTAGGGCAAATGATAAGGATGAAGGGCCAAGATTGAATTATAAGATAATTCAATCAAGGGTCGAAATTAAATGAGATGTCAAAAGATAAGAATTAATTTGGAAGATAAGATGGCACGGACAAAGAGGTTGCTGGAGAAATTAAATAATAAAATTTATTTACTCCAGGTGACCAGTAAATAATTAAATAATAAAGA
Source organism: Sequoia sempervirens (assembly GCA_007258455.2). NCBI lineage: Eukaryota > Viridiplantae > Streptophyta > Pinopsida > Cupressales > Cupressaceae > Sequoia > Sequoia sempervirens. The sequence continues at coordinate 18,407 of VDFB02284516.1, forward strand.
TATTATTTAATTATGGAGGAATGTGACAAAAGGAATCATTTCGAATTAAATAATAATTTAATTCAAAATTCAAGAGAGTGGACCAAATTAAATAAATTAACTTTATTTAATTTAATGAGAGAAGAGGTTAATGAATAATTAAATAATTAAAATAATTATTTAATTATAGTAGAAAATGGACAAAAATCAAATAAATTAGAATCTATTTAATTTTTAAAAGAAGGGGACTTGCTTAGTGACGTAATTAAATAAATAAAATTTATTTATTTAATAATCAAGAGGAATAAATGACAAAAGGGGAATTAAATAAATTAAGAAATTTATTTAATTAAAGGAAGACTTTAGGTAATTAATGACGTATTAGATAAATAAATAAAATTTATTTATTTAATAATCAAGGAGAAATAAATGACAAAAATGAATTAATTAAATAATTAAATTTATTTAATTAATAGAAGAATTATGACTTTAGAAAATAATTAAATAATTAAAAATTATTTAATTATTAAGAATGAAAGGGGCAATGTTGAATAATCTAAGAGTTGCAAGCCTGGGACAATTTTATGTGTCTACACCACCAATTCATTGAATGAATGGATGGAATAATTGGGAAAGTTGGAAAACTATTCTAAGGCAGTGTCTTTCAAGGTCCTTGGAAATAGTTTGGCTAATAGTTTATGATCAAGGATGAAGTCACTACACAAAGCTGTATAGGAATTAACATGGTTGATAGGGTCTCCTTTCCTTCCATATTTCTCAAACCAAGGCATTTCTATCCCTTGTGGCATTGGGGTACGTAATATTTCTAATGATAAAGGGCTACTACGGACATGATATGTAGGTGGAGCAGATTGACCTTGTATAATGGTGGAAAGTTGATGTTGCATGGATGAAACAGTGGTAAGGAGTTGTGTAAGAAGAGGATCAGGGTATGTGGGTTGAGGTGGAAGGGAAAATGGTGATGGAGTGTAGGTGATATGAGGGGAAGTGAAAGGAATACTATGTGGTGTGAAGGTGGGGGAAGGGACTTGTGATGTCGCAAGAGAAGTAGGAATGCTAGTGGAAATCGGGAAAGAGGTAGCCTCATAATTAACCTGATGCATAGTTGTGTGAACATGCAGATTGGTATAAGTTGGTATGGAAGCTATGGTTGAAGGGGGAAGAACTTGAGGTCCTCCTTGGCTTACAGGGATGTTTGCAGACTGGATATTAGAAGAAGCATGTTTATTGTAAATCTCGACAATCTTCTTCATCACTTGTAAGCCATCATCACTTTCAATTAAATGATGAAGGTTTTCAATGGCAGGTATGGTAGTGGTGGAAATGTTTTCAAGTGACAAGTATTGTTGTAAATGTGTAAAATCCTCATGAATATTAATGACCTTTTCTTGCAGGAGGGAGTTGTTTTGGTTGTCAACATTCATTGGATGGAAAGGTGAAGGCATAGAAGTGGTATTTTCAAGTCCTAATGCACCATTATCCAAACTAGGAGTAGGAGCTCGTGAGATCCTAAGGTCCACAATGAAAGTGCCATCACAGGAGGCCATGAGTCTAGAACTTCTTCTCACTAAAGTATTATGAAGAGGGCACCAAACACTCATGCAAGTACCACAAAGGAGGGGTGAATGCAAATGAAAACTAATCTAAGAGTCTAAAATGTAAATAACAGAAATGTTGCTAACTGTAACTGAGATCTAACTACAGAAAACAAAAATGCAAACAAATGCTAGAAAAATGCTAAAAATGTTGTTTAACAAGTGCAGAGGGACTGATTCGCCCTAGGTTGCAAATGAGTCCCAGTATGACAGTTTTTGTTTTTTTTTTCAAAAATTTTAAGATGATTTTAATGTTCTACAGAATGCAATCAAAGATGTAGAATGCAAATTTTTAGTTTTTTCAATGAGATGCAATGCAAAAATGAAATCTAAATGAAGTTTTCACTAATGCAAGATAAAAAGTCCTAGAATGCAAAAACAAAACAGTGTACTAATTGAATGTTAATGCAAATGTAAACTAGGATGCAATAGGTGAATGAAATGTAGAGATGTAAAGTGCTGAAAAGTCGAGTTCACCAAAATGAATTGTTGATTTTTGGCTCCTATGGACAACTGTTGCTCTTCTAGGGTTTTTCACCTAAAAGGAGAGAGATAGGAGCAAAAATGCTAATGATTCATTCAAATTATGTTATGTGCAATGTTTTCTAACCTAAATGAAGTTAAATAAATGCAATTGACTGATCTAAATGAATGAAAATGAATGAAAAAGTCAAGTTAAAGCTATGTTTGAAAACACATTGTGATATGCAAATAATGAAGTAAATGAAGAAAATATGCAAAACATAATAAGATGAGTTAAATTAGAGTGTACCTAGGTGAAGTATGATGAATCTGGAATGTTGTGGATGCTAGTTGAAATCACTAATTTTTCACAGTGGGACTCATTCACCCAGGCTGGTGAATCAGTCCTCCTCTTGGTGAAAAATTATTAGAAACAAGTTTCTGTCTATCGAGATCCAGAATCTAACAAAATTCATATTTTTAGTCTTAAGGTGGGACTCATTCACCATAGGTGGTGAATTAGTCCTCTCCCAAATTTCTAAAAAATCAAGATAAAACTCTGCAATGCCAGATCTAGAAATCATTGCTTGTGTGGTTGCCGAAGTCAATTCTGCAGGAAACAGATAGAAAAAATTCTCCAAGCTTGAAACAGACTTGAGTTGACTTGAATCACCTAGTTGACTTGTAAACCAATCTTGAACACCAAAAATCTTGTCAAATCTACACATAAAAGGAAAACCCTTGATGATGCAAGTCTGAAGTAATGTCAATGGTTGCTTCAAAGTGCTTGAATAGTGCTTGAAAAGATGTAAAATTCTTGAATGCTTGAATATGATGTATCAATGTTGGAGAATTGTAGGAGATGTAAAATGAGGTGAAAATCACTCATTTATACACAATTGTGCCTTAGTTACTCATTCATACCTCATCACAGGCCGGCATCAAGTGTTTTTGAATAAAATACCAAAAGGAAATTTAAAATATTTTGAATTTGGGGGCCAAGGGGGACTCATTCGCCACCCATGGTGAATGGGTCCCACCTAGGAATTGAAAATGTGTGTTGGGAAATATGTTGTATTTAATGTTGTTTGTAGGGATAATACTAAAAAATACACTTAATTAAGCATATGAGAGCATAAAGGGACCAAATAAAGCATGAAAAGGGGATAAATAGTGAATATGTGCCTATAAAAGCATGAAATCTTGTTACAAGACTTTAAAACACTTCAAAATAGGACTTGTTGATGAATAAAAAGGTGATTTTTAATTGATTTGTAATTAATAGAGTCTAGAAGAATGTAGAAATGTCTTACAACACTTCACAACACCTTCAAAAGATGATGTTCTTTGAATTTTAGTATCTAAATAAGCATGTTCAAGCCATGTTGCAACATAAAATTAGAGCAAAATAGAAAAACACCATGAAACAAGACCTAAAAGGCCATGAAAATGACAAGGGGCCATTTTTATACGGGACAATCATAAACAAAGATTCAGACAAGGGAAAATAAAAAGCATTAATATCAACACAAAATTTGGATGACCCTTTGAAAGCATCCACCTCAATCACTTTAGAAGAAAAATCAAAATATACAAGAAAATTCGATGAAACTGACTAGTAACAACCACCAAATCCTAAAGAAATGAAAAATATTTATGGAAAAGGTTACTGACTTATGAAAAAACTTGGATACAGTGGAAAAGGATGTGGTGCTAGAGAATAAGGTATTTGTGTCCCTATAGAGCCTAACAAGCAAGAAAAAGCCCATGGTCTTGGCTATTGTCCTTTGAGCTAGAAATCAACCCATCAAACAATCCTTCACTTAATATCAACACTCTTACAAAAGATTCCTCTAAGATAACTTTAACAATAGTGCATTTGGAATTGATAGACACTAGTGGTGTTGATTGTTATCATTTGAAAGAAATAGAGAAGTCCTCGCTTAACATTAATGTCATAAGAAAAAACACTAGTGATTCAAATTCATTAGATTTTACACCTTCCTTTAAAGAAGAGAACAAAATCTGACAATCTAAAGGGTCTTAGGTAGGTATGACATCTTGTACTAAGCAAGAGATATCTTTTTCACAAAATAAAGTTAACCATTTTTTACTTTTGATCAAGAGGGTATCTTGTCGAGACTCCAAGATCGTTTGATATCCCTCCCTCCAAGAACACGAAAGAAATTTTACTACAATAATTTATTTTTTGCATATCATAGAGTTCATGGTCATTCTACAAATGAATATAAGGCTTTGAGTAGTAAAATCCAACATCTTAAGGATTTTTGTGCTCTTCCTTATGTGGGGGAACCTAATTCCTCTAACTGATATTGATTTTCACTCTAGCATTCATCTCATCAATCATTTTGATTCACCCTTGTCCTGTACTAAGTGGGGGAAAGGGGTTAGGTAGCCTTGTCCTTGTATGCCATTTGTCAATTGTCTCTTTTGGCTAGTTGACCACCTTCCATGTATATGTACAAGCAAGCTTGGGATGTGGATGACATGCCTTAAGTTGGCTCGCATGTGACATACTGAGATATATTTAGCATTGTATTTTTGGGGGCAATCCTTCCATCCTATTGCATGACGTAGCTTATTGGAAACATATGAATCAACATAGGGCTTTTTGAATAATCTCTCATGTCTTCTTCTACATTAAAGTAATTTCTTACAACAATGATGCTAGCAACTTCTTTAAAGTGGGGGCATACATTGACACTCATGTTTTATTGCACAATTTTCTTTCTTCCTACAATGTGTTCCTTTCTTGGTGGTACCATTGGGTTTGATTTCCTCTGAGAGCGTGATATTTCTTTGACTTTTCCTCTCTTGGAAACATTAAGTACAATGTTCCCTAAGATGAGACCTTGCATTTGTCCTCTCTTGGAGACGTTACGTACAATGTTACCTAAGATGAGTCCTTGCATTTGTACTCTCTTGGAGACATTATGCACAATTTTCCCTAAGATGAGACCTTGCACAAACTAAGAAAAATCCCTTTGAACATCCCTCTTTCTTATTGCATTTCATTTTTTATTCTTATTAAAGTCATGGAGGTATGGCTTTGATATGGTTCCTTGGGGCTCACCTAGTGAACAACTAGCTTCACTAGACCTTGTGAGCGTGCATTTTTCTTTTTGTACTTATCATAGTCATGGGGGTATGAATTTGATAAGGATCACTTGGGGCTCACCTAGCGGACAACTAGCTTCATATATGCCTTTGATTTTTCTTTTTCTTTTTTCTTTTCCCTATCTTTGATGGTGTATGTTTGTGATCTAGTTATGGCTTCATATATCATCCAAAAGTGTGTTCCTTTATGCCTATGTTAGTTTGTCATAGGATCTTGATACTGGGGGCTTGGCCATCCTCTTCGCTATTGTCATCCTATCTTACTATCATTCGTACATTTGAACCCCTCTTGATTGCGTGGTTGGCTACTTCAGTGTGAGTTTGAAGCAAGTTCACCCTCTCATGAAAGTGGGGGCTAAATGTAGTGTATGAAAATGCACACCCTTGCATTTTCATACGTTTTTGGGCCCACCTTGCTTTGGTTATCCTTATTTATGTCTTAATTAGTTCTATTTTGCATCCAAAAGCCTAATAAATTATATCTTTTTATGGCTAATCCTGACAAATATCAAAGGATAAATGATAATTTAATGATTATGGTTGTGTGTCCCTAATTTTCAGACTGGGACTAAGACGCCACCTCGGGAATATTTTTCCTCCAAAGGTCTTGGGACCCCCTTTTCAAAGGCACCTTAATTGGGCCCCTTTTTGGAGTCTATGCCTCGAGTTTCATGCCTTAAGACTAAGATGCCACCTAGGGTGTTTTAGTACTCCTTATGTTATTTTTGGGATTTAATTTTAAATCTTGGTGGGATTTAGCCTCCTTTAATTAATGAATTCATATGTTGGCTTGTTGTGGTGTAATTTTGGGATATTAAGCATGGATAAGTATAAATACAAGGTTCTTTCACTCATTTCTCATCTAACAAGCAATCAAGTGATCCTAAGACTTTTGTGAGAGCATTCCTAATAGCATAATTGAGTTCAAAAGAGCATTCAAGAGCCATTCATCAAGAATTTGGAGCCATCATCAAGATCCAAGCATCATATCAAGGATATTCTTGCATCATGTGTGTTTTTGAGCTAACATTTGTGATGTAGGGTTTTGATTCACGCAAGCGTTAAATGTCCAAGATATTGAGAGGGAGGGTGAATCAGTATCTTCTTAAATTTTTTGATCAGATACCATCCAATTATTTCAATGCACACAATAGGAAAGACAAGTAAAAGCATTAATAGTGCATGAAATTACAAAACACATGAACACTAGGATTTTTACGTGGAAAACCCAAAATGGGAAAAACCACAGTGAGTGTTAGCTCACAATATAGTATAACCAGATATAAGATATTACAAAATGGGTGGCTCACTACTAGGACTCACTGTCCAAAAACAAAGGCTCACTGCATACAAAATTGCAATCATATAAAATGGCTTACAACTAGAAAATGAATTGATGAAGTGCACCTAGTAAGTGCAAATTCAGTTCCAATGTAGCTCAGTAAATTGACTTAACACACTTCATCATATTCTCCCTTGTTTACATTCACATTCTCATGATGCCAAAAAAAATTCACTTCATTAAACTCTAAAGATTATCCAATATATACTTGATCTCTCCATAAGCATCAATTAGGTCGGCCTAATTAGATGCACTTCTCATTTACCAAAAATACCAATTGTTAGCTTCAAGCTTTCATAAAAACTTATACAAAAGATAATTCACACATCCAACACACTTCATCAAGTCGACATATACCTAAAGTAGGTCACACATATATCCGCAAAAAATATTTCACCATTACATGATACATCCATTAGGTCAACTAGCGATAGAAAAATGTAAATACTAGTGTAACACTGATACACCATCTAAGAAACTGGATATGTGAGATCTTGAATGTACGTGCTCCTAACATCTACAAAAAATTTCCCAAAAATACAAGCAAAATTAATTACTAGCAACCAAATGCATACCAAAATACCAAAGGATGTAAGCAAAATACTGGTTCAAATACTAGACCAAATTACCGGAACAATTGTAGACTTGATCTTGCAAATGTAAATCATATATCATGGTGACATCAATGACAACACAAAGTAACAAAATGAGATGTTCTTTTTCATTTTTCCAACAACAAGCAATTCAAGTCAAGATCTATCAAGCATTCCTTTGATTCAAGATCTACATTTAAGCTAGCCACTTCACACAAGTTTGCAGATTTCATAACAAGGGTTTGGTGAGTTGTAACATTGTATGTTGTTCATTCATTGTTTACCTCCATTATTTTATTTCGTTCCAAGGTTTAATTACCAACAAGGGTTTGACTAAGGAAAACCCCCATTTACTAACAAACAACAAGTTTTTCCTCTCTTGCATGTTTGTGTTTGTAGATTTAGGTTGAAGACTTGAAGATCATTTGAAGTTCAAAGTTACAAAGTTTCAAAGTTGCATTGCCAAGTTGTCATCTTCATGAAAACTCACCTACAGGCTAGATCTAGAAGTTTTAGAACCTGAGATCTAAGAAGAAGGAAGTGCAGACATTAAACCTTAGAATCACATTCATAGATTTCATAAATTCAAGATGAGACTAAGTCGACAATAAGGGATTCTTAGTCCTCCAAGTGGAATTTTGTAGATATTATTTTGGATTCTATTCTGACATCTGAAGATTCTGTATCTTCCTTGAAAAACAACAGTAGGACTAAGACAATAGTAAGGGCGTCTTAGTCCTCCCTAGCATAGTTTGATAGTATTTTTTACATTTTTAGAATCTGTATTACATTTCCAGACTTCCTAGGTACTTACATCCTAACTTCTTTTTGCTAATTTCATCATTTTCACTCATTATTTGGCTTGCATTACTAGGTTTTGTGAGTTGAATGTTGTCTTTTCCAAGCATTTTTTTGGTGGTGAACCATTCAAAGCTTAAAGATCCCCCTCCTAGGTCTTCCTTTTTGAGAATTGACTCACCTTTGGGGTTGATAGTCAATCCAAGTTGGGATCCTAGGACATATTTGAATGACAAAGGGGAGAAGTGTGGTGTTATATGACCTAGGTTACTAAGCACCCTTTTCCCCTATTGTTCAAGTACAACTACACAGTATGATTTATCTATGCCTAAAAAATATATTTTAATGGAGGATGGATTTAAGTGGTTGAAAGAAATGATTAAATTATATTCCATTTTCAGACCATTATTTAAGTGGATTTTTTATGTGTTTTTGAGATCTTTTATGAGGTGGATATTGGCCTCAACATAATCTTGAATAAACTAGCTTCCTTTATTGCCTAAAAATCCTATATTATGTTATTATTAATCTAATTATATGATAAATTATTTTATATCCTAATTAAAAATGTAAAAATGTTGTATGTATTTATGTTTTTCTATTCTATGTTAAAAAAGGTTCCAATGCTAACATATATTGGCCTTTTTTTTTCAAAGAAATGGTCATAAAAGCTAATAGAGTTCATCTAACTATAGAAGATAGACTCCAGAGAAGGTGGAAATGGATTCTTATACCTCATAAGAAACTCTAGAACTCCCATATCTATATATTGCACTTAAATGTAACTCTTGGGAAATTATGGCAATGTGAAACTATATCCTCTTCAAATTGCACAATCTCATGTTTTGTTAAATGATTGAAGATATATTACATGGGTCATAAATGGTAAAAAACATCTATAATGAGAAGGCTCCTAATGAAAGTTTATTTCATGAATTTCATGATTTATTTGTAGAAGAAAATAAATATTTATTAAATATAGTGGTATTTACCATTTATGATTTTTATTAATTAAATTAAAAAAATGTATGAGATACACAATGTTTAATTACAGGCATGGCTAGAAAATCCAATATAGGAGAAATAATATATAGTGTTATTTTTTTATATTTCAAAATATAGATGATTTGAATAAACTGTAAGAGGAGATGTAGTTACATTTTCCCTTTTTGTAAATATGGTAATTTTTCTATGATGATATTATGAGTTCATGGAACTTCTAAACTTCAAAGAGCTAGCCACTCAATTGGGGAGGAAGAACAATAATTCATAGATAAGTGTTTCTATTTTTTTTTTATGTTATTGTGTTTTAGGTAAAATTATGCTATTTGTGTGTTACTACACTTCTTGTGAAATTATTATTGTAAGTATGTTATAGGTTTTTTCATTGATGTCAATAGAATAGACATTTTTGATGGTGTTGTCATTGGTGTCAGTAGAGTGGTAGTGTGTGGATCCAATTGCATATGCTATAATTAGTAATGTATGATTTTGGATTTCATGAGTTTTCTATAATAGTTGTTCTATATTTCCTATTTCTCATGTATAAGTGAATGATGTGTGAATTTTATATTTATTGTTTGTTGATGTAAACTTTATAAAATGTTTTCTTGTAGTCAGTGGCTCAGGAAGCTATACTGAAAAGATTTTAGAATTCTCTACATTCCTCTACATTTGCAGATATGGTCCTACAATTTGGTATATAGAAAAAATAAAGTGTGATACATGTATGTTTCTGATTATAGAGCATAAAAGTTACCACAAAAGTTTCCTGAGTTGGTAGAGTGAATAATATATTGTTGTAGTCATGGAAGTTCTAGAGAAATGCTCCACATTTCTCCATTGTAGTTTTGAATTAGTTAAGGTAGTGGAATGAAAGATTACCAAGGAGATATGGGATAAACTCAAAAATATCTATGAAGGAGATGAAAGAAGAGGAGAAAATAATCATCTATCTACTTTGGGTAGATGAAGTTGTCAATGAAATCATAGGTCTTGGAGAAGACCTATCTGTCTCTGTGGTGGTGAAGAAAGTTATAAGAACTCTCCCTTACCAATATGTCTCAAAAGTCTTTGTAATTGAAGAAGCCAAGGATCTGACAAAGATTACCATGGAAGAGTTGATTGGATCCCTCACAACCTATGAGATGTGGAATAAAGTTCAAATTACACATAAAAGAGAAGTTACATTCAAAGTTGTGAAGAAAGAAGAAGTTGTAAGAGAGCGGGACCACCGCGTATAAGACCCCAGGCCATGAAGGGTCAAGATACGAGAGGATTCCCTAACTTAGCTCAACTAAGTGCAATGTTTAGGGTTATGAGGATGAGAATGATGAGGACTATGATTTCCTATGATCACTCTATGATCCCGAGTTGCAAGGTGGGGCTAGGCAAGTAAGTTTTTAGGTTCAACTCTGCGCCTCAGGGAGCTCTCTACCTGAGGACGTCAGTGCAGACTCTGGATGATAGTGCGGCGCACTGACATCTCTAAAGTGTGCTTTAGTCTATACAGTCAGATAATAGTAGAGACAAGGTTGAACTCACCAAAATGAATAAGGGCCTAGATACTCATCTAAAAGGCCAAAATGACACTAGCAAGTAAAAAAAGTATTCTCTAATACTATAAAGTAGAAAAGAAAGTGTAAGAAGGGTAAGAAGGATCTCACCAAGGAATTTGTTCACTAGTTGATCTTCCTCACAATACACACACCTAAACACAACAAGAGGGAAAAATTTGGGTGGCTGTATAGGGGCCTGCCTCATTCAGACCCCCATTTAGGTGTTTCCACCTCCACGTGCAACCAAAGAAATGAGATAAAGAAGCAATAAAGTAACAAGAATACAAGCACTACAAAGAAGTACTACGCTACTCAACCAAGTAATAGAGGAGAGGAGAGGGAAGCTTACCACCTCCACCAAGAGCACTCAAGGTTGCTTGGCGGAGAAATGAGAGGAAATCAAGCCTCTGCAGCAATGTCGTGGTCCCAAACGTGCTCTATCGAAGTGACAAAGTGGAGCTTTTGTTGTAATGGAATGCTTGGATGCTATTAAAAGTGTTGGATTGAATGTTTGAAGTGTGCAAGAATGGAAGCTTGATCTGTTCAAGAGTTGAAATGCAAGTTGAAGGGTTGAATATGAAGAATGAGGGAAGAAAACCATCATATTTGAGTCGGTTAGCCAAAGGAGGTGTTACAACTTCATTGCCAATGAGAAGAGTAATACCTCTGCTGGCTTAGCTATAGGAATTTTCTAGGGGCATAAGCACGCCACATAGAATTCTGTGCACCGCGTAGGCGTCCCCAACAGAAACGCCCCCACTGATACACAAACAATGTGCCAAGTGGATTACCATTAGTGGGCTTAAGTGGAATTAAGCCTCCGAACTTGGTTTTCTAAGGTAGACAAAGGAAAAAAGGGGAATCGCACATAGGGTGCAAATTCAATCTTATACATTGTTCCCTCACTTTAGTGACCATGAGTATTGATGAGTGCTCAGTAAAGTAGATCAAGAAGAGAGTAGGGTTAAAAAAGCATACTTGAACTGTCGAGGAATTAGTACTTGGTCTTGTGTACTTGAAGGTGCAAGAAAAGAAAAGGACTTCATAACTGCTCAAAATTATGAAGTTGGAACAATAAAGCATCTTATAGGTCTGTAGATTTGCAAGGAGGCAACCCCCAAGATCTCTCGCATGGAGGAAGCCCAAAGGAAGTGCCCTATAGGTACTCGATCCTGTAGGGAAGGTATTCTCCATGAACTCAAGCATGAAGAATACTAAAAGAAGCACCCTATAGGTACTTGGTCCTATAGGGAAGGTATTCTCCATGAAATCAAGCATGAAGAATACCGAAAGAAGCTCCCTATAGGTACTTGGTCCTATAGAGGAGCCACCCCCAAGATCTCTCACATGGAGGAAGCTTAAAGGAAAGCACTCTACAAGTTCTCGATCTTACAGGGTGGTATCCCCCAAAATCTCTCTCATGGAGGAACTTGAGAAAGCAGTCTTCGAAGAGTCAGGAAATGGTGTCATGTCTACCCATAGATAGAACACATCAAGATTGGCAACACATGTACCTGCAGATAGAACATGTCAAAAGCGGGTAGTCCCATAGACCGTAAAGAAGTAAAAATTTCAAAGGGGTCCTTTAGGAACCCTCCAAAAGGAGAGGGGTCCACTCAAGGGACGAGTTGTTTGAAAGGTAAGGTCTAGTCAGGTTGCCCCCAAGCTACACATGAAAGGGTGAATGGAATGAGACTAGTCAGGCTACCCCCAGGCTAGACGTGAAAGAATCCATTCATTGTAAAGGCTTCGAAAGAAGGGTCCCTTAGGAACCCACCATGAAGAACAAAAGGGGGGTCCACTCAAGGGACACAAAATCCGAAAGCAATCATTATTCTTAGAGCTATTCATCATCATGGAATCCTTTCAAAAGGTGTTCACTTCATCAAGGAATTCGAAAGGAAGGACATGCCCCCATATGAGGGGTAGTAAAAGCAGTTCCCACTTTAGAATAATATTTTCAAGTCCTTTCTTTATGAACCTGTGATGAAGGAAACACGTCCCGTCAGGGTTCAAAGTTGAGAATGCAATTCTAAGGTAAAGTTTGTGAAGACTTTCAAGAAAAGATTAGTTGGCAAGGAATGCATTTTCTAGAAGTCTAAGTGTTAAAGAAAGGAATTGTCACACATGAAAGGGAAAAATCAAGAAAAGAAGAGAAAAAGCTAAAGGAAGTGAAAAGAAAGAAAACACAAACATAGGATATAGGGGTAGCTTGATATTTTGGGGTTAGAACTACTCATAAATATATATAAATATGTATAATAATAGTATATAAATAAACTATCTTCAACCCCCTACTATATTAGGCCATGTGAGGAATGCTCAAGAAGACAAAGTAAAATTTAAAAAATGGGTCAACATGGAAGGGGAGCGTTAATGCCCCAAATGCTTTGCATCATCCCCAATTTATCAAAAATCAATCAAAAAAATAGAAGAATGATGATACAAATAAAAGAAGGTTTATGACACAAAAACCACACCTGTATCCAAGCACCAATGGGGGTGACGAGGGTCATCCAAGCACATAGCATGAGTATGGGGGAACACATCACAAAACACACACACACACACACAAGATCAAGAAAGGGGTACTCCTCCTAACACTGATAAGCCAAGAGGTCATCTACTTCCTAGTCTAAATCCTCATAAGGGGAAGGAGGATGAGCCTACAAGGGTGGAATGTTAAGAGGAGGAGCATCCAACCCTCCTGCAATAAGGGACAAGGAAGAGGGCCCTTCGAGGTCCTCTCAATCGAGCTCTTGTGAAGTGAAGGTCAACAATTTCGTGAAGATCACCGATAGGGTTGAGACTTCATCCACATACTTAAACATGCATCCGATAGGAGCACCATGCCTATCCTCAATAGACGATGTAGTCTATTCCTTAGGTTCACCACTAAGCTCACCGAATGACTCAGGAGTGGTGAGGAACTTAGGAGAAGTTGGAACTGGTTCTGTGACAAGGATAAAACAAGTCATCATAGGACCACCTTGCAAAGAAGGTGGACTCCTCTTACGTCCTTCATCACTAGAAGGACCAGCCTCTACCTCTTTCTTCATTGGAGGAGATGAACTCCCCATAGACGAAGCTAGGGGTGTAGAGGAATAGGAAGAAAGAACCACATCAGATACAACTGAAGTGTTAACACCATATCCATAGGCTTTGGGAAGGGATGGATATCCAGGATGGAGATCAACAAAGGTGGCTCCACTGAAGGAGCGATGAACACCTATACCCACTTAGGGTTAGGTGCATTCATGCTTGCAACAAAAGCCAGGAGCTGACCAAATTTGAGAGAAGTAGAAGAAAGGGAGGAAGAAGATGTTGTAGGAGGTCCTGAAACAAGAGCGATCGTTCCTTCCTCCTTCTGTTGTGAGGCAGCTTGCTCGGCCAAGAGAGCCTTTCACCAATGCTTGCACTCACATGCAACCATAGGAAATTTAGGGAGATCCACGATCTAAATGTTGGGCCTACACCAAGGAGGGATCATCGGACTCAGTGGGTAGCCACTGGGTCTACTCATCCAATACTCTTCCCAGGAAAGGGGAGAGGAAAGAGTCAATTTTTCTTTACCTTTGCGAGAAGGAGAGGGAGTCATCATAGGATTCTCCTCTTTCTTCAGGGAAGAGGGAGTGGATGGTATAGCCTTCTCTTTGCCTTTGCAAGGAGAGGGAGCCAATGAGGACTTCTCCTTCTCTTTCTAGAAAGAGGAGGAAACCAGTTGCTCTGTCATAGGAAGGATTATATTTAGCTCTCCTTTGCCCTTAGTTTATACTTCACATAGTTATTGTAAACTAGGTCCATTCTTGGAGGGAGTTGATCGACTGGGGAGGGCCAAAAGTGATCCAATGAATATCCACCATGAGATACCAAGCGCTGATATTCAGTATCATGCACTACATGCACGACGCCCTCTTGGGAAAAATTTAAGCACTTATGAATGACAGAGGTGATCCCATTCATGGAAGCCAGCCAAGGAATGCCTAGCTTCACTCTGAAAAAATCCGACTTTGGAATGATGTTGAAGATTGTGTTAGCAACCCTCGGTCCAAGTAGGATAGACAAAGTGATCAAGCCATAGGGTTTAAGACTCATACCATCGTGTGTATGAATGGTAGATTTAGTTTCTTCATATTTTTCCTTTTGTAGTGAATTTAATACAAATGTTTCTTCAGTAATAGCATTCACATGACTTGCAGGGTCTATCAAGACTCCTGTCACAATGTTACCATTGACACGAGTGAGAATATAGAGAGGTAAAGGTTTGTATTTCAAGGGTAAATCTTGTGATGTAAATATAACATCCGGTGAACTAGGTGTGGGTGGAATGGTGGAAGTTACTGTAACCATGTTTACATAGGCCTCAGGTTGAGAAACATAATCAGTGGGATCGATAATCATGTTAGCAGAATGCGACGGAAATAGGTCTGTGTATATTTGCAATTCACTATTAGCTTTTTCCACTAGTTTGTTAGTGTTCTGTTTGTTTCCATTGAGACAAATGGTACCATCCTCGATGCGGTCTTTTATCTCATGACGCAACCACATACAACGTTCAGTATCCATTCCATTGACATGATGGTACTGATAGTAAGTGGTCCCATAATACGAATTAGGGTAAGGTTCCTTAATAGGCTTAGGGATCAGAAAAGTTACGACCTTATCCTTCAACAACTTCTGCAAGATGGAAGTATAAGATTCAAATAACTTCATGAACTTCTGAATGCATTTGAGGCCATTGTCATTGACAGTGGCTACTACATTCACAATGACTTTTTCTTTCCTAGAGATTGATACGATTGATTTTCCTTCAGAATGGGAGCATGAGGAGGATCCCATGAATTGAGCAACTGTTTGCTGGTATTATCGTAAGGCCACACACAAATGCGTGAAATAAGGGTATTTGATAAGGGTGAACTTCTCTTGCCAAGGCCTTTGTAAGTTCCCTATGAATACCTTCTGCACATCAAAATTAGGCAGCTGATACAAGATTTGTGAAAGAAGCACTTGATAATGTGCTATGAAATCGGTAATCTTTTCATTGTATCCTTGCTTACATTAAACAAGATCCGAAAAGGTCAGCTTTGGCCTAATGTTTGCTTGGAATTATCTAAGAAACTAATTTACAAGTTGATCAAATGATAAAATAGAATTGTCAAGCATTGAACAGTACCAGTCGAGTGTTGTGTCCTTGAGAGATCGAGAGAAGAGTTTAGCCATCAAGGAATCATGATGGAAGAAGTCAGTGCAAAGCGTGTTAAAGGTAGAAACATGTATTTGTGGGTCTCCCTTACCACCAAACATCTCAAATTTAGGGATCTCCATTCCCTAAGGGAAGGGAGTGTTTAAAATGACAATTGACAATGGGCTATGTTAGAAGAAAGGCTGGAAGATAGGATAGGCCGAGGCTTGGGAAAGGCTTGCTAACTGGCTCTGCATCTTACCCATATTCTAAAGCAAATTTTTTAGAATAGGGTCATTAGAAGATAGAGGGCTAGAGGAACCTCCTCCAGAACCACCGCCAAGTCCACCTCCATAACTGCCACCGGTGTGACTTCTACCAGAGCCACTACGAGAGCCACCACTACTAGTAGGGCCCCCATGGGAACCATTGCCATGACCCTCATTGGAATCCCCTTTGCCAACACCTCCTCTACTACCGAATCCACTGCCACTACCAAATCCTCCACCACTTATTCTACCAAGATCTCCACCACCAGAGGTGACAAAAGGGGTAAATCTAAAGCCCAACGAGACCTTATTCACCTTGATAGTTTTTGGTTGATTAGGGAAAAAAAGGATACTAATTGAAGGGATCACATCAGCCATGTAGATAGAAGTGTGAGGCATTGATACCCCTAATTATCCCTTATGCTCTTCAAAGGTGACTCTTTGTGCAAAGCTAGAGTTGCTTGAAGGAGCGCATGCTTCGACGATACCAAAGAGACTACTTAGAAGTTCGATACTCATTTGATCCTTACCCATCATATGTATTAATTCAATAACAACCTGAGTGGCTCTAGCCATCTTCAAATTTCTTTCCAAATGGTTTTTTTAGGTTTCGAAACCCTTTAGTGAGGGAAAACACATTCTGCAGGGATTTGAATGACCTAATTCTCATCCATCGATGATGGTGTAGGAGATGTACAAGGAGTGGGAATGTGATTGGTTTTGTCGGTGAATCCCATCTAATTCCTTGATAACTACTTCTGTGCGGCCAAACTAACAGCGGGACTAGAGAAAAGACCTGTAGAAAGACCAAGTGAGACCTTTGTCCTATCCATTGGGAGGTGTCATACATTTCTCCTCACAATATGCCTAGAAGTTTTTGACTAGGTTGTGATGCTCATAAACCTTCACAAAACTCAAGGTCACAACAAACATGAAGTATCCAAGGGAAGTTTCAACACCAACAAATGACCAAACGTTGGTTCACGTCGGGTTCACCAAAAATGTAAGAGAGGGGGAACACTATCTGTAAGACCCTAGGTCATGGAGGGTCAAGATGTGAGAGGCTGCCCTAACTTACCTTAGCTAAGTGCAATGTTTAGTGTTATGAAGATGAGAATGATGAGGACTATGATGCCCTACAATCACTCTACGATGTTGAGTTGCAAGGTGGGGCTAGGCGAGTCAGTTTTTAGGTTCAACTCTGTGCCTTAGGGAGCTCTCTGCCCAAGGACATTAGCATGGACTCTAGATGACAGTGTGGCACGCTAGTGTCTCTAAAGTGTGTTGTATTATGTTCGGTCAGACAACAGTAGAGACAAGGTTGAACTCACCAAAACAACTAAGGGCCTAGCTACTCAACTAAAAGGCCAAAATGAAACTAGCAAGTAAACAAATTATTCTCTAATACTGTAAAGTAGAAAAACAAGTGTAAGAAGGGTAAGAAGGATCTTACCAGGGAATTGGTTCGCTAGTTGATCATCCTCACAATACACACACCTACACATAGCAAGATGGAAAATGTTGGGTGGTTGTATAGGGGCTTGCCTTAGTCAGACCCCCATTTAGGTGTTTCCACCTCGACGAACAACCAAAGAAATGAGATAAAGAAGCAATAAAGTAACAAGAATACAAGCACTACAAAGTAGTACTATGCTACTCAACCAAGTGATAGAGGAGAGGAGAGGGAAGCTTACCAACTCCACCAAGAGAACTCAAGGATGCTTGGGCAAGAAATGAGAGGAACTCAAGCCTCTACTGCAATGGCGTGGTCCCAAACGTGCTCTACCGAAGTGACAGAGTGGAGCTTTTGCTACAATGGAATGCTTGGATGCTATTAAAAGTGTTGGATTGAATGTTTGAAGTGTGCAAGAATGGAAGCTTTATCTATTCAGGAGTTGAAATGCAAGTTGAAGGGCTGAATATGAAGAATGAGGGAAGAAAGCAACCATATTTGGGTCGGTTGGCCGAAGGAGGTGTTACTACTTCACTGCTAATGAGAAGAGTAACTCCTCTACTGGCTCAACCACAAGAATTTTCTAGGGACATAAGCATGCCGCATAGAAATTTTCACACCGTGCGGGTGTCCCTGACAAAAGTTCCCCCACTAATACACAAAACAGGTGCCAAGTGGACTGCCATTAACAGGATTAAGTGCAATTAAGCCTCTAAAGTTCTTGATTTTCTAAGGTGGACAAAGGAAAAAAGGGGAATTGCACATAGGGTGTAAATTCGCTCTTATACAAAAGCATCCTATTTGCATAGTGATTCTAAGGAAGAAGAAGGAAACTTTGTGAGAAAGATGAAGATATATGTGGAGGATTATCCAAAATATACTATTAAGATGGAGGATATGATACAAGTACCTTATTTGAGGTTTTTTAGTAGTTTAATGTATGTCATGGTCTATAGAAGACCAAACATTTCCCAACTAGTGGGAGTCTCAAAAGTCTATTTATGGCTAATCCCAAATGGGTACATTGGGATGCAATACAGAAAAAAAATAGATATTTGTGGGGTGCTTTCAAGTATTAATTATTTTCATGGTTATATCCTATTGGACCTTGGAATTTAGTTTGTATTCATGGATACATGGATTTAGATTCTAATGTGGATGACATTAATACAATAGGATCCATACATTGTTGTGTATTCATAATGTTTGGTGGTTCTATTGTTTGGATGAGTACATGATAATCTATATTCACATTCTCCATGACACACACACACACACACACACACACACACACACACACACACACACACATATGGAAGATAATCATGCTTCTAAGGAATTCATGTACCTTAGATGGTTATGTTAAAAATTTGGGCTTGATGTAGGAATGATCATTATTTTTTATGACATTTATTGTTTCACTTTCTTTGCAAAGAATTCTAATTTTTTATGCAAGAACAAAGAAAATGGATGTTAAATTCTATTTTCCATGACATGGTAGAAGATGTGAATGTCAATTTGGAGAAGATTGCCACTTTGATGAATGTTGTTGATGCATTGAAAAAGTTTGTTAGCATGAAGTTTAGATCCAGTGTTCTAGTTCCATGGGCCTCATGGCTCCTAGTAGTTGATTTTTTATTAGATCTTGAAAGGTCTTTGACAAGTGGGATGATGTTGGGATTAAGGTGTTTCAAAATTTGAAAGTCTTGGCATTTATTTTTGTTTTTAATTGTTCATTTTATCATATGTTTATTTTCCTAATAATTTCAAGTCACTTTTGTGGGACCTACAAATTGAGATGACAGGAATCATAGTTTGTGGAACCCCTTGGAGGATAACTTGATGGATTTTTCATAAGTTGTAAGTTTTAAGTCTATTATAGATTATGATAATTTTTATGACAAGTTACAATGGTTATAAAGAGTCAAGTTATGAAAAACTATGATAGGTGGGCCCCATGTGATGAAGGTACCTAAACATGCAAGGTTTTTTTCATGCATGCAAAGTTTGCATGCATGCAAGCACATTGAATGTGTGAGAGGTCCTATGCATTAGGTGATAGGTATTGGAATTAGAAAAAAAAAAATTAGGTAGTTCTTCCTTATGACATTGCAC
>VDFB02284518.1:0-29081 GCA_007258455.2 Sequoia sempervirens
TGCTGCTTAAGATTCTGCTGCAGACATCATTTTTTTATCTAATGAAACCAGTGAAACTCATTGCTTATTTTTTGAATTCCATATGAAGAATTTTGAAGAAAAGATGTTTACTAACATGTTCTGTTGTAGCCTCTCTGCACCTACTGTTGAGTAAAGGCTCCTAAATATTCTTAGCAGCACCCACTGAGAAAAATTAGGTACCCACTTGCAATTGGGCTATAGTCTTATCCGACCACGATTATCAGCTTAATAAACCCATAAAAGAGAAAAATTAAGTAGAGATCTCAAAGAAACCCATAAAAAGAGAAAAATTAAAAAGAGATCTAAGAAACACATCATTCAGGTATAGCAAAAAGCAGTTTTACACATCATTTGGCACAACATTGAGAGTAATTGATATCATTTCTAGAATTTCTCACCATACATTAACGGATATTGGAAAATGAATTTCAAAACCAACAAAGTATTGTAGAATTTCCATGATCTTTACATAGTTTTTTAGTTGGTAGAACGAAGAGAAAACTCTGCCTCCATTTATCTTTCCTGCCTGGGAGGAGTTTATTAACGCATTTTCTAACAAGCAACTATCATTAATAATACTACACTAGTTTTTATTAGGATAAAAAAAATTCCAGCTCATTGGGAAGATGACAAGGATTGATGAGAGATGACTAAAAATAGTAGAAATAGGAGTTGATTGTGGCTTCCTAGGGCATGAAAATGACAACTGCGTTTACCCAAATTTTCCAACCTTTTACAAGCTATTTGAGCACATATTTATAGAGGGGAAAGGTGTTATGAAGGGATAAACTTGAGAGAGACGAAATGAAATGTTTGGGGAAGAGAAAACAAGGAGACAAGGTCATTTGGTGCTTGAATTTCCCATTTACATGATTTTGAGAAAACCACCAGTTTTCAGTAGGGAGTTATTTCAAAACTACCATGGTGATTGGAAAATTGCTGCAGCAATTACGGTATCATAGTAGCAACTTTGTAACCAGCACCTAAATAAAATTGACAGTTCGCTTAGCTCAAGGAAATGCCAGCAAGGAAAAACCTAGAAAGAGGGCAAAGACACTAAGGAGCTAAATGGGCTATGAAGCATGTCAGAAGATATATAGGAGAGTTGTGTTGGTTGCCGCTTTTCCTGCCACTTAAGCTTTTTAGGGTATTGGTCAACATTGGACTCAATATTGGCCCATGCTTTTTTTGTATTTATTATGATAGTCTCCCACTGCCTAAAACTTGGTGCAATATTATGAACAAAAAGATGAATCATTTATGACTAACATGAGGTTCTGTCTGAGGTTAATTGCAGAGGGTAAATTTTTTCCTGTTTCAAGTTAAAGTTGATCTATTGAAGAATTCTGCTAATAAAATGGTTTGTCCAAAGTTGAACAGAGCTTCAGTAATATTACAAGTTTCAACTATGTGTAGCTTCAGGACCAAACTATAATCCAGATAATGAGTTTCATTTCATTAGCTTGAATACTAAAAACTTAGAGAACATACGAGAGACTTACAAAATATATTCATTGTCAGAAGAAGGAAAAATTGACAAGAACAAGAGTAAAATATTAAATAAATATTCAATTTCATTTTAAATTTCATTATTTAATTTAGGACTAGTGAATTCTAGCTGGGTTGTGGGGAAAAATAAAATTCTTCATCCAGTCATAGACACCAGTAGAGAAAGACTGTCTCAGTATTACACCTAATTATCAGAGCAATCACACTGGTCCCTTAAATGGTGAAAAAATCTATAACCTCACCTCTACGCACCTAGTAAAATAGTTTGTTCTATTCAATTGGTCATGGGTTCAAAGCCTGACACAAAGTCTATCCTACCTAATTGGGTACAGACTCAAAAATATTAAAACAATTGTATGCAATTAGCTACATCATAACTAGTACCAAACACATAACAATTGCCAACTACCTTGGATTCTATGCAACTCGTTAAAATCACCCATTTCTACTTTCAAGTTGAAAGTAATAAGCCTACCAAAATAAGTATTCTCTTTAAATTGGAACAGAATTTCTAGGCCGATATCAAATATATTTATCCATAATAATATTGGTCCACCCTTGTTTGTACTCCCTAAGACAATTCACCCATATTTGCATTCAATTTGAACAGAATAAATCTTAAAAACAAAATAGTAGCTGTAATTTGCAATAGATTTTCTTGACCAATGATTAGAGCTTTAAACATTTAGCATGAATTCTAAATAAATCACCTCAAACCTAGAAGATGCCTAATACCGAATAACCATGTGAATCTCGTATACTAAATTTGTTATCTCCTGTTTTCAAAAGTATGTTTAGAATTTAAGGTAAATATAATTAAAGAAAACATTTTGTACTTTACCACTAGATTTCTATTAATTTTGAATGCTAGATGGCTTGTTGAGTCAGATATGTAAAATAGAGAATTCAAAAAGCTTCCATTTATTTTCTTATATAATATATTGTTTCAGGAGAAGTTTCTCTATTCTTATAATGTTTGTTAGGACTAGATTTTACCAAAATATAAACAAGAGCTAAGTCAATAAAACAAAGCTTATAACATATAAAAACTGGAGCAGCCGCCCGGTATAATAAATATGATTTACAAAACATTAAGTGAGAATCACAAGCCATACACAGTTATATCAGGATGTGATTATGTTTACCTGTGAAAGTCTTAAATCTTTAATAAAGAAGGCACGTTACTATCAATATGCTCTCTAAGACTATGCCAAACATGCTGAGAATTGAATTCATGCCCCTCGATCTTTTACAAATTAAATCCATAATAGCACAACAATTCCATTTGTTTGAACCCTTATATGCTCCAAGGATAGTTGAACAAAAGCAATAGTCAACATCGATGAAAGAACTGATGTCTCACAAATGGAAACAGCAGAATGTTAAAATCATATCTGATGTCAGCTTGGATATCTGAACTACTTGCCCCAACGACTGAAGAATGTTGATATAATTTCTATCTGTTAATTCACTTGGAAATGTAGTTTTGGGAAATTCCTTCTGTCCAAATTGTGAAGAGCTACATTCCCATGTGGACACGGTAAAGCATATTTTTAACAGTTGTTTATAAGTTTAAATTCACGGGTGTCAAACATACACAAATAAAACCACATGTAGGAGAAGGAGCTATTTTAAAAGACAAATGTTATATTGATTTCAAAACAGTTGTCAAAAACCTTAACAAACAATGAATAATGGAATTCTAATTTATATTACTGTCTATGCCAATTACTTAACTTTGGATTCTTTTTTAGTTTGTTTCTAATTTTGAATTTGTGTACAACAAGGTAACTTCCATCATCGGACATAATTGTTTGTACATTTTCACTTATTTTTAAGTAAATATGTCAGTTCTAGAAATGATTTTCAGATATCTGACAATATGTTAGATGAAGAAATCCCCTTTCCAAAAGATGCAATTTTGCAAATTTTGAGAATGCTTACTATAATCTTTAAAAATTGTCGAGATAGGGGGTTCTTTCAATGGTTTAGATGTAATTGATATGTGAATTTTAAGTTCCCTAGTTGCATTCCTTTGTTGAAGACTATTTGTGAACATAGCAATTCGGAACTTGTCCTTTTTAAATGAACATCCCAACTTTTAACTTGGTGTATTTTGTGACACTTTACACATCTTTCATCAAATGACCTTGAAATACTTTTAGTAGTTCTCCACATTGATCAAATGCTTCATTTATAGGCTTTAAGGCATTGCTTATTTCAGGGAATGGACTATCTTAGTTCCTCCATAGTGCATCTCACATGCAATTGTAGATGCATGAGATTATATTCTATGGTACTGCTTTTCATTCATGGAACATATTTTATTTATGCGTTCAAAATAAAATTTGCCACAATGTAAAATTTACAACATCCATTTTATTCCATTTGTTTTCTTTATCATGAGCAATGAGCAATGCAAGCAGCACAATTGCAATAAGATTCTACAAAACATATAAATTTTTTTATAAAATCCTCACTAGCATCTCAAGTCAATTGATTATTGTAGTTTAGGAGGTAGAGAGTTTGACTCAAACAAACAGATCCTAGCATGTATATGGTGGATATTTGAGATAATTTCCAATTACTTATGGCTTAAGGCATTGGACTATGACATTATATTCAACCTTAATTTCAAATGCTACTATCATGAAATTCATAGTACTAGATTACAAATACATTGGAAGGCATTTAGAGTAATTATATTCTTGAGCTTCAAACATGTTTTTTGCACCTTTTCACATGAATATACTAATTGCATGACAAGAATGGTCACTAGTTTCTTATCTACTTTCTCCTCTACCTCAAAATGCATCATGCTCTCTGGCAGGAACTCGACGCTTGCGTCACTTGTCAACATTCGAACTGTTCCTGTCTTAATTTTAAAAAATGTCTTGTTATCATATACCTTTTTCTTTGGCTATTGTACTATTATATTTTTAGTCAATACGCTATTTATTTTGGGCATAGCCCACTCGAATTATCTCACGCCTGAAAAATTGGCCAGAAAAAATTCCCGTACTGCTGGTCATTCCTTAGTCCAACGAAATGGAAAACTGTGCGCCGATCATTCCTTGTGTTGCTGTTCAAAATTGAGCTTTCTCCACTGATCATTCCTCGCGTTGCTGTTTAAAATCGAGCTTTCTCCGCCACCCAAATTTAGGATTTCTTTGGAACAAAAGACACTGGATCCATGTGTTGTCCATGGCATCACAAAGTTTTCAGGTTTGATAGAGGTCAAGTTCCATTTGTGTGCCGTTGTACTAATATTGATTTGGTAGAAGCAAATTTCAATTTTTTTTTGCTTATATTGTTGTAAAACCAATGGCTACAAGCAAGGCTTATGTGCTTTATAATAATGATTTTTCCAAAGTACAAGATTGTAGAGAAAGTAATTTTATGATGCATTTAAGGGCGGTGGAATAGCTAAACTCTTGTTGTGGTGATAGGGACAAATTAGGGCATCGATTTTGACAAATGGACTACTAGATTTAACTATGACAGAAATTACTTTTGTATTGTGTGACTTTTAGCCGCTTTCCGATGACAGACAATTCAACATCCAAACTACACAGAGCGGCGGTGAATAATGGAAAAAGTGATCTATGCAGCCGAGCAATTGGAAAGCGAAGAAGAGAAAGGAATAGATGCCCATATAAATCTCCTTCAAAAACTTATATAATAAGTAAATTATTTAATCAACAGGCTTAGCAAATCGCTATAATTTTGGTTACATGTATGACCAATTCTTGGAAAATCATATTTCTATCTAAATACTATTTTTTTTAGTTTTATGACTATTGAAGAATAGATGTTATTTGTTTTTTTTTATTGTTAATGTTATTTTTTTTTGTTTACTCCTCCTATTGAAGTTAGATCTCTTAAAATTTCTCTTGGATTTTCTATGTCTTCCATATGCTTCAGTTTTTTAAGTTACAACATTTTAATTACCTGGGATGATATCTTCTATACTGAATGATGGGAAACTCAAATATGCCACACCTTCATACTCATTAAAAAGAAAGTTGCTAATGGAACACTTAATTTATTACTAATCACTGCTGTTTTGATTAATTATTTGTTGCTTGCTTGAGGGGTTGGGCCAACTATTTATAGCATGGTGCGTTCTTTACAATTAAAAGTTAATCTAAATTCATAAGTGCTATTCTTATTGTATAATATTTAAAGAGAAAATTAAATTTATGTGTTTAACTGTTGCATGTTGAACTGATTTATAATTTGTTTCCAAATCCAAAAAGATGTTTCATAAGATACTCTGGATGAAAAATTGGAAGAGTGGAATTTTTATGTAACAACCTGTCTCTTAATACACAAGTAAACTCAAGAATTTACTAAAAGGTAAATAAACTTAGTAAACATGAGAGGGAATTTTTTTTAAAAAAAATTTGCATAAGCACAAGAATAAAGTATAATTTTTCCAGATAAAATTCAAACTTGAATTCACATGTAAACATATCTAGAATCAAGATAATTCCTTACAATATTCATTCATATCACATAAGATACACTTAGCATAAAGAATAGTTTTACCTCATAAGTTTTGACCGTCGTAAGCCAGAACTTGGAGTTCACTGCATCAGGAATGTTGATCTCTAACTTCACAAGCCTCAAAGACTCTATTGCTATAGAGGGAGAGCATCATCCGAGTGCTTTTCCTCCAACCATGAACTCATGTGGTCCCCTGCGCACTTCATATCTAGAAGTAACCCGACCCTTCTCGAAGAGTATAGATATAAGGAACTGTCCAGTTTCTTCATCTGAATCCTAGGGATGTGTCCTACAAAACTCAATCGACCATACAACTCTAGATCCCTTCTAGCTAAGTATGATCATTTTGATTGTTCATGTCATCTAGACACACACCTCTGACTTGTCTTGGAATTGTCTAATCCTATAGTTTACTTACTATATTTGGTACACTAGACACAACTAGTCTATAAAGAAATTCCATTCCAGCCAATCTGACTTGGAACTAATCCTTAACCCAGGATGCTCAATCAATGTAAAGATTTAAGGATTTCAACCCTTTTTAAAAGTCCCTTATTGCATCCTTGCAATACCTAGGGTTTATGACTTCTTGTCATTTTACTCCCAAGATTCAATACTCAACATCTTGATGGGTTAAAACGAGTTTCAAAATTATCGAAGAATCTCTTAAGGTATTATAAAGACTTCTAGTCTTGTTCTATGGTTTTCTCGACCTTTCACAATCAATCGGTATAAATATGTACAATGCCATGTCCGACATAAGAGTTAAAGACTTCCTATATCCTCCTTGTTTCAATTCTAGGGTTTAACTTCTTTAACCCAATACATGGAAATATCAAACATTTTTGTTTTTCCAAATGCAACTATTCATAAGAGCAAAATACTTCTAGTCTTTCTTCGACCACTTGGCATTGTTTGAGTTCACATTTTATGTACATGAATAGACATAGTATTCAAGGTATACCCTCACCAATATATTATCTAAAGAATACTATTATTTCATATCAATAGTCTTGATCTAAGCCAGTATTTCAACCCTTAAAAGGTTTGATTTATAAAAGAGAATAATCTTCTTTCGACCCTTTGGTCTACTCGGAACAACTAACTTTCTACATAAGTTAGGTTTTGAAACCATTTATCTATATATATATTTAACATTCTAATATATGTATATATCGCATAACCTTCACCAATCAAAATAGTTTACCACTTTCTTGTGTGATTGAGATATGAATCTCACAATATGTTCAATCTTGGATTAATCACTCCAGTGTTGCCCAACCTGAGGTTAACTTTGTCTTTTGAGCACTAGCAATACAATAAATTCAATAAAGGCTACAAGATCTATATCCTTGCAATGTGTAGATTTCTCCTCTCGAGAATTGTGACATAAGCAATAAATGCTATCAAGGCTATCTAGGGTTCCACATTCTTGGGACACCTATTTCCCTAAATATGTATTACAAAACAATTTACAAGAGGAATTATATTTCCTACAAAGAAATCTTTATCTATGCGGGCCTAGTTCAATACCCACAAGGAACTAAGGTTGATATTTGCTCAACATGGTTCAGTGGTAATTTTAATGATGTATACGTTCAATTCCCACATTACACATCTGTAACATCTGGGGTCTAGGCTATTGCCTCTAATCCAATCCCTAGAAGGGTTTCACCTCCTCATCGATTTTCAGATTTCAAGCAATATGGATAACATTATGCCATCATCAGGACATACAAACTGTCATAGAGGAGATTTTGGCATTATGTCATATGAGCTTGGTCGAAGTTATATTTAATCCAATAGGGGGTTACTCCCTCATACTCAAGTATTCAAATTCCAAATCTCATAAGAAAATTATGGTTTGGTGATATACATATATTATCGCCTAGGTGATTCTTTGACCTTCTTGATCATATTATAGTGTATAGGAAACATAAACTAACCCCATGTTAATTTGTATATCCCATTAAGAATATCTTTCATCCTATGGGTTTAGTCTATCTTGACTCATAAAGAGGTCTAGCTTAAGTATTCTCAAATAAATATAACTCTTTCGACATGAAGTCGAGAACAAAATACAAAGATCAACTAATATTTAATGATCTGGCTAAGCATTCTAATCGTGGTCTTTGTGCTCTTCTACCAAGTCATAAGGTCACAACAATCTAATCTTAGGCTTGAATATCAATTAGGGAAATTGTGGTTCCAATTTTGCTCAAGGACGATTCCTTAAATTTACAATTCTATTTCCACTTATTCTCATTCCACTGTAACTATCCCACTAGAGGGCAGAGAGACAATTTCTTTAAATTAAATGAAGAAAAACTAACTCCGAGTTTAAAATGACATATTTCATGTTTACTCCGCTATTTCAAGAAAAGGAGAGAGTGTTAAAAAGTACGACCTGCTCAAACTTCGGCTGCACTATCCGAAACGTTGTACCATCTTTTGGTTCGCTTTAGTGCAAGTGATTGATGGAATAGAAGAAAGCTCTTCAGAATGCCAGCATAAGGAGGAATCCGCATTCCTCTATAAAGACAATGAGCCACCATAACATGCACAATATTCTCATGCACAAGGCGAAGCATGGAAACACTCTATTGATTTCAACCGCAAGTCTTGAGATGTGGTGGACTCCAAGTGCAATCACTGTCCATGCACATTTGGCTCAGTTTTCCATTGAATGGCGTTGAAGGTAGTAAGGTCCACATATTTTCTACTGGGAGTGGCGTTGGAAAATTGTGTTGCAGAAATGAACGACCTGTCACTAGGAGACGCTATCCTCTTCTCACTGCCTGTCATGTCGTCCGGTCTATTCTCCTTTCTTCACACTCATGGTGTCTGCTCCCGAGTTATGTCCTTGACAACATATCTTGTTGTTCAACGATCACACCATAATTTCCTCCCTCCCCCAAAGCTTCTCATAACGGTTTCTTTTATTATTCCAAACCCAACCATTCAAAAGTAGTTAAAATAACTACCCCCTCCCGCGGATTCTATACTCAAGGTTTATGAGCAACAGAAAATGCCCTCTAAGCCGTGGGTCTCTCCAGAAAATTAGGCTGCGAATGCTCTTAGATGAGCATGCATGGTTTGAGTGGAATTTCCACCCCCTCACAATGATTCTCTCCATCCCTCACAAATCAAATATTTTATTCATGTTGCCTCAAGAAACAATGCAACAAAGTCAAAATCACAATATGTTCAAGGGAGGTATAGCTTTCTTCCACTGCCCTGATCATAGATGTATGACCCCTTTTCTTAGATAGGTGGTCATTCTCAGACATTAACCACCTTAAAGGACCATTACAACTTTATGGTGATTACCTAATTCTAAATTTAGACCCAGACATTGAAGTCAACAAATAAAGGAGGGCAACTGAGCTTTGGGAAATGAGATGGCATTTTTATTGTCATATTAGAGCATTGTGTTCTGGGTACATCAGATATGTATTAGAAGTCGAAAGG
Source organism: Sequoia sempervirens (assembly GCA_007258455.2). Lineage (NCBI taxonomy): Eukaryota > Viridiplantae > Streptophyta > Pinopsida > Cupressales > Cupressaceae > Sequoia > Sequoia sempervirens. The sequence continues at coordinate 9,511 of VDFB02284518.1, forward strand.
CCCTATAGTCTCCCTCGAAAGGCCCTTAAACATTTATGATATCCAAGATCACATTGAATGAATCTCCTGCATTTCTTAATGTATTTAGTCTTCATCTTTAAATATTTTTCCCTATCATATTAAACAAATGTATATAGCTACTAATTACTACTTATTTATATCTTTTCTTATTTCATCTATGTTTTTACAGACTCTTTACAACAGCCATAAAAAAATTGCACTTATGAAAACTTGATAATATCCACAACCATCCCACCCTCTCCTCTTCCTCCTCTCCCTACAACTCTTGTGGTGTCTACAAAATACGAATTAAGAAATAGTTGATCACCAACTTGCTAAAGCGAAGATAAGAGAAATTGCATCCAAGTAAACAAAAACGATAACATTTGTTTTAATAATGTATTTTAACATCAAATATAGGACAAATATAATATTCATATATTGTCAATTGCTGCTAAGGTTTAGATAATTCAATTCCTTCCTTGCCAAAGAAAAATAATCTTCAGCTCTAAAATGGTATTCAAAATGTATATTATGAGTAAATTAATTTTGATAATCAATACAAGTTTAGATTTTAAAAAAACATTCAAAATGGTTTTAAGGATTTGAGAATGAGTGATTGAAGTATTGTTTTTTTTAAAGATTTAAATTTAATCTTTAAACTGATATTTAAGTTAGAATTTTAAATTGTTCAAAAATGAATTATTAAAGTGACATTTAAAGTAGAATTTAAAATTGTTCTTAAAGACTACTTATATTTTGTAAGTTAATAGAAAATATTAAAAAATATGCATCCATATATGAACCAATTCTATTGCCAACAAATATATATAGCTATTAATTACTACTTATACATTCAATTATAGACATCTTAAACATAAATTATAAAAAATTTAACCAGTGCAACCATTGCAAAAGAAACAAAATAAGAAAACCAAAAGAAGAAGTTCCAGATTTTCATTTTATTCTATGCAAATTTGAATCACACTAGAGGATTGGAGCAACCCATTAAAAGAGTTGGATGAAATAATATTCTAAGTAGTTGAAGCTTTGATATTGAACTATAATTGGATTTTTTATTGGGCAACACATCCTGCCAATGAAGGAGATGTGTGGATTAGATATGTGGGTACAAACTTCCACTTCCACCAATTGGAGGGCAATTGCACTTGATCTGTCATAATGTCCAACAACATGTACAAACCCATTATCAAAATGACGCATAAAAAGGCCTATTATTAAATATATTCTACATGATTTATTTATTATTGTAAAATTATCTTTCTAAGTCTTGAGACATAACATTAACTATAATCTATATATGTATAAAGATAAAATTATTTATTTCTAAGATTAGTTTACCAAACATACTTAAATTTAGCTCAATTAATTTTATTTACAATAATGTAATTAGAATTTTAAAATGTTAAATTAAGACCTAACAAAAAGATTTGATATGCTTCAACAAATAATTCAAATATGTTGGTGTTGGTAATTTCATATTTAAAATTCAACTGTCTAAATTCCACTATCAAGATTTAATATTAAGAAAATTGAATAATTGTATATAAATACCTTGTTATTGCATCATTTCAATGACATCTAGAAAATTATTGTCAAAAGAAAGTCAAGAGCAAAGCATGCAAAAAGTTTTGTATGCCTTCAATCATTGACTCAATTTCCCAGAAATCATGTTGTAGGACATAATGACTAATCACCATTATGAATTGATGTCTTTTCAAAAAGGAAAAAAAATCATTTCGCATAAACAAGAGAGTTGCATGCAAAAGAACATCACTATGAGAAGATTCTTGAGAACATTGTTTATCACTAAGAGCTTTGATTGTAGAATTTGCTGAAGAACCCAAGTGAATTGCAGAGAGTTTGAACATTGCTAAGTTCTACAAATTACTAAAATTGCCTAGAATCTTCAGATGGAGGCACAAGGAGAAGTGACCGAAAGCTTAGTTGATGTCATGCATGCGACGCCAGTGATAAGTATTTTTGATAATATTTCTTACGCTTCACTTGGGATATTAGAGAAGCCAAAGTGGGTCCACATGCAGGCTATGGACAAGAAGGCTCATAGGGACCAGACCCTGATAATGAAAGGATGGGATGACATTCATTACCCTATCCTTAAAACCAACCCTAAGAGTCTCGGGAAGTAACCTCGTGAGAGAATGAAACTCAACTAGCCAACAGGTCTTTGGCATACAAGCTATGGTTCTTGGTCTCCCACAAAGATAGGGTGTTGGCCCTCAAGGTGTTTCGACAACTATCGATTATTGACAACAACTTTTGCGAAGGAAAGAAGTAGAAAGGTTTCTTTATTCTACCCTTTGAACTTCAAAACCGTGATAATGGAAAGGAAGCAGACACATGGTCTACTAGAAGCAAAGCTAACTCATTTGGGGCTGGTGCTAATTTGTGATAAGTGGCAATATAACCCCAAAAATGACTTAGCAGACCTTAAACATGAAGTGACTCACAACTCTCGACCTTACTAGGAAGCTCAACCGAATCCATAGTTAAAACATGATGACCTATTTGTGGACTTGGCCTATATTCCTACTAAAGATAGGAGGCTGTTGTGGCTCTATTTCTATTTTCCTTTGATGAAGCCTAATGAGAAGCACCAAATGGGTGCCACCTTTGCACTAAATTGGTCAAGAATTGGTAGTGGAGTGAAGAGAAAATTTTAGCATTCTAGATTTATCGTCAGGAGACAAAATTCCTTGAAGCCTCGTTCCAAGAGGCAGACAAGGATGAAAGATTCGATGATCTATGGAACATAGGGTATGAGGATACTGATGCAAGCAATGACGAGGATATAGATCCAGAGGAAGCTAAGACATATATAGTGAAAGGAAAGGATATGAAAATGGCTCAAGCGCAGAAAATTGGAAAAGCGATGGAGCAACCTGAAAAGACTTCATTGAGAGTGCGGGTGACTGCATGATGGTTGAAGGCCTCACTACCATGCACATGGACTATGAAAATACCCAAGGTATCCCAACACCCTTCAAAGGTCATAGAGATGGAAAATTCTCCACCTGATAAGAGGCCATACATGGATGAAACTTCTGGAGAAGGCTCATAGGAGCCTACCATGAGCCAAGGATTAGAGTCCTTCGTGCCTTAGGTATCTTTCTCTCCCCCTCTTATCACTACACAATCTTTGGTTGATCCTACTACCTTTGTTGTATTTTCACCCCCAATTACTTGAAGTGTCGACGTTTCTTTTTCTACTACCACAGTCATGGGAGGTTTCTCCCATATCTCTCAAAGTGGGCAATTAGCTTTTACTCTCCCATGGTTTGTCCCACCTTTTGTCACAACTTAATCTAGGAATCCCATTACTACCCCTTTTTCTTTTGTTGTATTGGCTCTGACTATGCTGGCCCCAAAAATGGAATCATCTACATCTCCACTACTACAACCACTCCCCATGAGTCCTTCCATTGCTTTCCTAATTGGTCCTTTGTATAGTATTCCCCCTGTTCTCCCCATTAACAATCTCTCTACCAAATAAGACAACAACTCTCTCTTTCCATTTTTCTCTTCCTCCCAATGGGCTCTTAGCTAGTGAGTTGATTAAATCACCATATAGTTTATGTCAGAGGGTGACAAAACAAAAGAAAAACAGGCTACTAGAGTGTAGAATAGGAAAGAAAAAGATGCTGCAAAGTTGGTTGAGCCATGTGTGCAACCCTTTTCAATGAGGTTTAGCAATTGTTGCATTTCACAACCATGCATCTGAACACCATCAAACCCCAAGGAGAGATGCAACTAAAGGATTACATAATTCATGTTGTGGGAATCAATTTGCACGTGACCCGATCATAGGACAAGGTTGAGCTGATGGAGGAAACCCATTGAGTGGTGACTACTAACTTCCTCAATTATAGTCACAAATTGAAGAAGGAGGAAGAAGTGCTTAAGAATTTCAAGGAAAGGATGGAGGTCCTACTGAAGAAACAAAAGGAAAGGGAAGCCAAAATTACATGAATATCTCAGCCAACGTAGGAAGAACATGCAAAAATCTTGGTGGAACTTGCAAAGTTCCAATCCATGGATCCCAAGTTGGTCATTGAACTGCAATTGAAAAACAAAGAATTACAAGACCAATTGGCTCAGGTAGAGGGAGAAATGCGAAAAAAGATTCAAGAGCTTCAGAAACAACAAATTCAATTAGAGGAAGAAATGTAGCATAAGGATCAAGAGCTCTACAACAAAAAAGATCAATTTGAGAGGGAGATCTAAGAAGTAAATATTTCCCTGGAAAAAGAATCCACAACCAGAAGCCAGGCTAAGGAACAATTGCTTTCTGATTTAGGAACTCTACAGGAACGACTCTATATTGTGGAAAAGAGAATTGAGGAGCTGACACAGGATGTCAAGTTGAAGGAATGGAAATTGGTGCTTTGAAGAATCCTCCCCAACCCATTGCTACTCAGTTAGATCTCCTTTCAATAGCTGGACAATAGTATATCTCCTACTAGGAAAAAGACAAGACTTTCCATTTAACTCTTTAGTCGGTACTTCAATTCATGGTGAAAGCAACAAGTTTGAGTAGAGAGGTTTGTGAAACAACTGAATAGTTCCCATAGTTCATTGTAGATAAAGTTCCTGAGGCGGAGAAGTTACTAGACAAGCTATACATGGTGGCAAATGAGGATCTAGTAAATGCAAGGATTGAAGACTAGAGGTCAACCACTAAGAAGGAAAAAGAATTCATCCATTGCCACACGACCATCCTCCATGCTAGCAATTGCTCAACAATACTGAGTCAAACTATGAACAATATGCAGATGAAATTATCCCAACTGACTTAGATGGGCCTACCCTCCCTATTTCTCTCTGATGATTCAATGGACACATCGGAGTAGATCACAACAAAAATTAAGGAAAAGAAGCAAGATTTATTCACCTTTTAGAATTTTAGTCAAACCCTTACTACCGAGGACATTGAAGGCATCACCCATCAGATAGGGTGGCTGCTCTCTTAGTTTGAGTCTAGGACTGGGATATCCATGAAGCTACCCTTCAAAGAAGTGATCAATCTACATGAGGCAAAAGAGAATCTATGCACCATATCAATACTATCCAAGGCCGAATGGCTACCTCTACAGACCATGATCTCAAAGCTCTGGCTCCATTGCCGAATGATAAGGCTCTGATCCTTGAACTAGAAAATTTGGGTTCCCATTCTACAGGAAAAATGAACTTGGTAGTTGCCAAAATTTATGGATTGAAAATCCCTTGAGCTCCCTTTGGGTTAATTGAAAATCCCTTGAGCTCCCTTAAAGTTAATTAAAAATCCCTTGAGATCGTTTTGGGTTGATTATATTATTTTGTTGAGCTTCGACCTGTGCATCATATCTTTGGATATCCTTGGCCCCTTTATTCAGGAGTCTTTCCTACTTGCTTCACTTGTCTGCCACACGCTACACTTTTCTTCTCTACCAAGCTCTGTCATGTGCCACGTAGCATCATTTCATAAACAGTTTTGGAGGACCCTATAGTCAATGCTCACCATGAAGATTCCTCCACGTGTCTTCTCTGCATGGATCTTCAACACTACAAGGGAAGAATTAGCAACAAACCCCGTCCTATCACCATGTTTCCTAGTCAACTTTGTGGGCAAGCGACACGTGTCTATATGAGAATTTTGCTGCTTCCACATTGGGACCATATTCATCATTTGTAGGGGGATGCATCGAGTTTGGAGGAGACTATATTCTATGATTCATAATATTTTTGTATTACAATGGCCATGGGAGATCATTGCAATGAACATCATTGCTAGTGCCACAAAATATTTTCTGTTACTAGCTCCTAGGTGGTGGAAGGCTTTTTTCTATATATACTACTTCAGCTCTTGGAAAAGGGGTTCTAAGTTCGGAGAATACACAAGAAATTGTGGAAAGACACCAGGCCTTTTTATTGTTTATAGATTATTGTATTAAGATTAACAAACTGTGCCATTGTTATTTGACCTTTATGTTTCTTAGCTAGTTGACAAGACATTATACTATGTTGTTATTGTATTAAGGAGCTTATTTACAGAACTTCTATAATTTCAATAAAAGTTTGCTGATTTAGACCATGTCTTAGACTCTTCTTTTTAGTAAATGTGTATGGAAGTTATTTTATGTTATTTGATAAATTTCTTAGGATTTTCATCTATGTTATATGTTATTTCTAGACAAACAGATTGTTGAACGAGCCCTTAAATCCCATCTAAAAGGAATATTTATTGTGCCCACACCCAAATCTTGGTGCATCACCTTAGGTAAGAAATTAATTTTATATATATGCTTCCTTTTCCCATTCCAAACTCCCAAATATAAAAGGAACCAACTTCTTTAAAAACTTTAAGGTCGCTCAATTTAGCACAATTGGTTCCCCCATTAACTGAGTTTCCTATAAGGCTATTGCTTGAAATTTTTAGGCATCAACACATAAAATGATTCAAAGTGCTTTAAACCAAGTTCTTGTCTCTTCTAATGTGCAACCAAATGACATAGCATCCCTGATTCAAGGAATAAATGTTGACATTGTTTTCCACCAAAGTGAACTCCCCCTTTTGGAAGTGAAAAAACAACACGAAACTTTCATAATAATATCTCAATATAAAAGGATAGGGATAAAGTGAACCCTTGTTGACAATGGCTTAGCCATTAATGTGTGTAGTGTGACCCTTTTGGATAGGCTTGGCGTCGATGAATACAAAATTCAACCAGACTCTTTGTTTATTAAGGGATTTGACAATATTGGAAAACAACCACTTGGTTAGATCACTTTTCCTATTATAGCTGGAAGGGCCACATTGGAAACACTGATCCATGTTATGCATCATGATCTTTCATGTAGTCTCCTTTTAGGAAAATGCAAATTCATTTAATGAATTGGTTTCCTTCTACTCTTCCTCATCAAATGAAGTATATTTAGAACAATAAACCATACACACTTGAAGCTAACCCTGACCCAAATAGTTGTTTGAACATTGAGAAAAATAAGGAGAATCCTTTGGCAACATTAAAACCAAGTACATAAGTGGAACCCATGCAATAGAAAGATAAAGAAAAACATATTGAGGAAATCATAAAGCTATTAGAAGATGATTGGGGTTCCTTAGACTTCAATCTTACATTAATGGGAGAGTACAAGATCATAAAGAAAGATTCAAATAGGGGAAAGTAAAAAGCATTAATTTCAACACAAAATTTGGAAGACCCTTCGAAAGCATCCAGCTTAACCACTTTAATAGAAAAAAGAAAATTATACAATAAACTTTGACGTAACTACTATCAACAACCACCAAATCCTAAAAAAATGAAAAATATTTATGAAAAAGGTTACAAACTTGTGAAACAACTTGAATATAGTGGAAAAGGATGTGGTACTAGAGAACAAGGTATCCATGTCCCTATAGAGCCTAACAAGTAAGAAAAAACTCATGTTCTTTGTTATTTTTCTCTAATAGAAATAAAACCATGAAACAAGCCTTCACTTAATATCAACACTCTAACAAAAGATTCCTCTAAGCCTAGTTTAAGGGTAGTGCATCTTGAACTAATAGACACTAGTGGTCTTGAGTGTTATCCTTTTCAAGAAACAAAACAAACAAATAAATATTCACTTAATGCCAATGCCATGTCACAAAACACTAATGATTTGATTTTGTTAGATTCTACACCCTCTTGTAGGAGAGAAGAAAATCTCACAATCTAAAGAGTCTTGTGTAAGTATGACATCATCCCCTAAACAAAAGATATCTTTGTTGCACAATAACAAAAAATCCTCTACTTTTGATCAAGAGAGTATCTTAACGAGTCTCCTCCAAGATCATCTAATATCTCTCCCTCCAAGAAAATGAAATAAATTTTACTACAAGAATTCATTTTATGCATATCATAGACTTCATGGTCATGCTACTAATGAATGTAAGACTTTAAGTGATAAAATTCAATATCTCAAGGAGTGTGGTGCTCTTCCTTGTGTTGAAGCACCTAATTCCTCTAACTAATACTTATTTTCATCCTATTCGGATCATCCTTGTCCTACACAAAGTGGCGCAAGGGATTAGGCAACCTTGTCCTTGTATTTCACTTGTCATTGTTTCTTTTGGCTAGTTGACCACCTTCCATGTATATGTACGAGAAAACTTGGGATGTGGATGACATGCCTTAAGTTGGCTTGCATGTGACGTACTGAGTTATACATTTTGGGGGAAACCCCTTCCCTTCTCATGACGTAGCTTATTGGAAACATATGAATTGGTATAGGTATTTTCGAGTAAGCTCTGATGTCTTCTACTTTAAAGCTATTTCTTATAGCAATGGTGTTAGCAACCGCTTTAAATTGGGGGCATACATTGACAATCATGTTTCTTTGTGTGATTTTCTTTCTTCTTGTGATGCGTCCTTTTCTTGGTGGTGTCATAGGGTTTGATTTCCTATGAGATCATGATATTTCTTTGAATTTTCCTCTCTTGGAGAAATTAGGCACAATGTTCCCTAAGAAGAGACCTTGCATGAACTAAGCAAAATCCCTTTGTACATCTCTCTTTCTTGTTTTACTAAATTTTCTCTTTTTTGTGCCATACTAAAGTCATGGAGGTATGGCTTTGATATGGTTTCCTGGGCTCACCTAGTGAACAACTAGCTTCACTAGCCCTTGTGAGCATGCATTTTATTTTTTCCCTTATCATAGTCACAAGGGTATGATGTTGATATGGACTTCTTGGGGCTCACCTAGTGGACAACTAGCTTCACTAGCCCTTGTGAGCATGCATTTTGTTTGCATAGTGGACAATGTGTTCCACTTGTAAACCTTTTTTGGAAAAACAACCTAGACCTAGTCCATAGCTTGGACAACCACTCAAAGCTTTATCTATTACATTTTTCCTTTTCTTTTCTTTTCCTTTTTCTATCTTTGATGGTGTATGTTTTTGATCTAGTTATAGCTTCATATATCATCCTCAAGTGTGTTCCTTTCAGCCTATGTTGTTTTACCATATTAGGATCTTGATCCTAGGGGCTTGGCCACCCTCTTGGTCATTATAATCCTATCTTACTAGAATTTATACATTTGAACCCTCCTTGGTTGTGTGGTTGGCTACATTAGTGTGAGTTTGAAGCAAGTTCATCCTCTCACTAAAGTGGGGGTTAAATGTAGTGGGGGAAAATTCATACCCTTGCAGATTCACACTTATTTGGGCCTTCCTTGCTTTGTTTATCCTTATGTATGTCTTAATTGGTCCTATTTTGCATCCACAAGCCTAATAAACTATATATTTTTATGCCCAATCTTGACAAACATTAAAGGGGAAATGATAATTTAATGATTTTGGTTGTGTGTCCCCAATTTTTGGGTTATAACTAAGACACCACCTAGGGCTTCTTTGTCCCCCAAAGGTCTTGTAACCCATATTTCAAGTACATCTTAAATGGTCCCCTTTTTTTTGTAGTATGTTCCCAAAGTTTCATTCCTCAAGAATAAGATGCCACCTAGGGCATCTTAGCCCTCCTTAAGTTATTTTGTGGATTAAATTTCAAATCTTCATGGGATTTATCCTCCTTTAATTAATGAATTCATATGTCAACTTGTTGTGCTGTAATTTTAGGATATTACGCATGGATAAGTATAAATACAAGGTTCGTTTCTCTCATTTTATCATCCAATATATCTAAGAAATCAAGCATTCTAAGCATCCAAGCGTTCAAGTATTTAAGCATTGAAGAGCAATTCATTAAGAATTTGGAGCCATCATCAAGATTCAAGCATCATATCAAATATCTTCTTGCATCATGTGTGTTTTTGAGCTAACATTTTTGATGTAGGGTTTTGATTCAAGAAGCAATTCAAGTCCATATCTATCAAGCATTCCTTTGATTCAAGATCCGTATCCAAGCTAGTCATTTCACACAAGTTTGTAGACTTCATGACAAGAGTTTGGTGAGTTGTAACATTAGATGTTGTTCATTCATCATTTCCCTTCATTTCATTTCATTCCAAGGTTTAATTACCATCAAGGGGTTTGACCAAGGCAAACCCCCATTTACTAACAATCAACAAGTTTTTCCTCTCTTGCATGTTTGTGATTGCAAATCTAGGTTTAAGACTTGAAAATCATTTGAAGTGCAAAATTGTGAACTTACAAAGTTGCATTAAAAAGTTGTCATCTTCATGGAAACTCACCTACAAGCAAAATCCGAAAGATTCAGGACCTAAGATCTAAGAAGGAGGAAGTATAGACATTGAGCCTCAAGACCACATTCAAAGATATAAAAAATTCTAGATGGGACTAAGTTGCCTCCTAGGGCATCTTAGTCCCCTCGAGGGTATTTTTCAAATATTTTTTCAGATCCTATTCCAACATTTGATGATTTTGCATTTTCCCCAAAAACATTAGTGGGACTAATTCAATAGTAAGGGTGTCATAGTCCTCCATAGTACTTTTTGACAACATTTTTGCATTTCCAGTGTACCATAGAAAAATGGCTCTTAGACATTTTCATGGTCTTTTAGATCTTTCTCTAATGATGCTTGATATGTTTTGCTTTGATTTAATGTTGCAATGTAACTTATGAATTCACATTAGGTCCTAAACATTCAAATTATGACATCTTGTGAAGGTGTTGTGAAGTGCTGTAACACATTTCTACACTTTTCTAGACTCTTTTCATTATAATTCACCTAAAAATCACATTTTCATTAGTTATAAAGTCCTATTTTGAAGTGTTGTAAAGTCTTGAAACAACCTTTCACGCTTTTCTAGGCTTAATTTCACTATTTACACCTTTATTATACTTTATTTGACCCCTTTATGCACTTATAAGGCTTAATTAAGTGTATTTTTGAATTTTAACCCAACAAATTTTTGAATGAGTCCTTCTTCGCTCTAGATTTTTTTTTTTGAAATTTCCTTTCGGGTTTTTATTCAAAATTACTTGATGTCGACCTGTGATGTAGTATTTGGTTACTAAGGCACAAGTGTGTATAAATAAGTGTTTTTCTTCTCATTTTAATTCCCATTCATTCAAGTATTCAATCTCCTCATTCATCAAATTCACTTCCATTTGAGCACTTTGCATTATTCAATCAAGTATCTTGGAGCAACCATTGACATATCTTCAAATTTCTTTAACAAGGTTATGGTGATTTTAGGACATTTTCATGTTGTTTATTCATCTTTCCTTGTTCATTTCATTTCATTTCTTCATTAAGGGTTTGATTACCAAAGTGGGATTTGACCAATGCAAATCCCTATAACCTAACCCTTAACCATTTTCCCCCTCTTGCATGTGTGTTTGAAAAATTTTGTATGCAGATTCATCAAGAAATTAAGTGTTGAAAGGTGGTCAAGAATTCAAAAAAGCGTTTCAAGTCAACTACATCCTATTTCAAGCTTGGAGACATCCTATAGTTAGTTTGCTGCAAATTTGACTCCGTCAATCGGACAAGAATACAAGTGCAGATCTGGAACTATAGATTTGGTCCTTGATTTCAAAATTTTTTGGGAGAGGACTGATTCACCATCAATGGAGAATGAGTCCCACCTTAAGGCTAAAAAACTAGATTATGTCATATTTCAGATCCCGACAGCCGGAAACTAGTTTTTGGGAGTTTTTTCCAATACCAAGACTGATTCACCATGATCAGTGGCGAATGAGTCCCACAAGTGATTTTTACTAATCTCTTCCATCATCTAGGACACTCCAAATTCATCATTCATTTCCCATGTGCACTCTATTCAGCCTTGTTTAATTTTGCTTGCACTAGTTTACTTCTTTATTGCATTTTTTGCATATCATACTATGTTTTCAAACATTACACATTTCTTAGGTTTTTCATTCATACTTAATCAATTTCAGTACTTAGTTGCATTTAGATCATCTCATTTATCCTAAATAATCTCACACATTTCCTAATTTGAGTGAACCACATTGATTTTGAGGGTCTATCTCTCTCCTTTTAGGTGAAAGATCCTAACAGTGCAAGAGAAGCCTATAGACCACCTTAATGTCTATGGTTCACTTTGGTCAACCTACATATTGAACATCATATGAAAAGCATTTAATTCACTTTAATTTTTTTTAAAAACACAAAAAAATCTCATAACTTGACTCATTCACCACCTTGGGTGAATCAGTCCACCTGCACATTTTACACTGCATTTTTAGGCATTTTCTGGGAATTTATTGCATTTCTATTCTTTGTTTCAAATTACAAAATTTATGTTATTTTCATTTTACACTCCTAGATTGCTTTACATTTTCATTCACACCCTCCTTTGTGGTACTTGTATGAGTGTTTGGTGCCCTATTGATAATACTTTGGTGAGACAAAGTTCTAAACTTATGGCTTCCCACGATAGCACTTTCATTGTTGACCTTGGGATATCAAGAGCTCCTTCTCCTAGTATGGATAATGGTTCATTAGACATGTATAATACCACTACCATGCCTTCACCTTTCCATCCAATGCATATTCACACACAACCTAATTCTATTATGCAAGAAAAAGTCATTGGTATTCATGAATATTTTGCATAATTACAACAAGACTTATCCCTTGAAAACATTTCAACCACTACCATACCAGCCATAGAAAACCTTAGACATTTTATTAAAGTGATAATGGCTTACAAGTTATGAAAATAATTACTGACATATGCAACAAACATGCCCCTTCCATTTCCCAATCCACAAACATTGTTGTGAGCCAAGGACCTAACATTCCTCCCCCTTCAACCATAACATCCATTCCAACATATACCACTCCTCAAATTACAACAACCATGCAACAAGTTAGTCCTATGACTCCTTTCACTTTTCTAACTAGCATTCCTAGTTCTTTCGTGGCATCAAATGTTCCCTCTTCCACCTTCACCCCTTTCACTAGTCAAAAGCTTTTAAATTCATAACAAACTATGGTGAATGCCTCTTTAATAATATAATTTTTTGACTCATCAAGAGTTTCATGAAGTTGTTCTGTGTCTATGTATTGCAAAATTCTTCTCTAACTCCCTTATAGGTGAAGGACAATATGTCTACAAGTATGTGTAGAACAAACTATGGAAAAAATCCCAAAGACAACTAGGTACATTGGTGTTACTTTATTCTTGAAGTTTGTATGTGATATGCACAAAGTGGCATTGAGGGGAAAAGTTTGAGAAAGTTCTTGAGCATCAACTACACATCCATATTGATAGTCATGCCTTTCATGTGCATACAGGTTTAAGCACATTGATATCACATATATAAATATAAGCCCATCACTGCTATTCATGGAAAAATGTATGGCTAAAACTAATTATGCATAGAGTATTTGTAATTGAATATGTAGTTTTTGTTGATCGAACATTCAATGCACGAGAACATAGAAAAATGATAGAGTAATACTTTCATTGGCTTTGGATTTTGGCAAACTATTGCACATAATTTTCTTAAACTAGGACTATTGTTTCCGTCAAACCAACATGTGCATTATTTAGCAGGGACTAAAATTAAATTGCAAACCCTTTTTATTGATAGATTTTTTGATACATGTAATAAATTAAAAATAATTCTTGGATCAAACATCTTATCAATATGAAATAAACCCATTGAAAATGAGTGAAAGTTTTCACAAATATTTTTAATTAAAATTTAAACAAATTTTAAGCACTACAACAAATTTGATAAAAAAACAAGAAATGTAAAGCATGAGAGAATTTGGGAGTTTGAATTTTCATTTTAATCAACTCAAATGATTTGGAAATTGGGAGCATGATACCTAAACAACTATTGAAAAATGCTTATAAATATATATTCATCCAAATGAAAGGGAAGCTTAATAAATATATTTCTAGCATATAGCATTTAAAAAAAAAGTATATTTACAATTTAGGGTTACAAAATTAAACTATTTAGCAGTCCCAACTTACAATTTTTCTTGTTTAGTAGTGCATATAACAAGAAAAAATAAAATTAATACATTGATAGAATAATAATAAAACAAAACCTACCTGCAACAGTTGCTTGGTCAAAAAAATCTCACCCACAAAAGATTCACCTAAACACCCAGGTCCATAGAAAAAATGCGGGCCCCTTTTGTTTAAATTTTCTATTTGCTCAGTTCATTCAAAATATATTTGGTTGAAACCATTTTAGGAAAAAAAAAATTCGACTGATAACCAATCACCATGTTGGTACCATGCCATTGCCACCTAGTTTCGCCCGAAACTTCTGAACCAAACCCTTTTTGCCAAAAAATGGTTTCATAGAAACCATTTAGTTGGTTTAAAGTGTGACACAACTTTGTGCTTTTACCCTACTATCAATATCTTATTCTCTTCTACTATGGGGATTTACACCAATAATTAGACGAAAGCTCATGTCATTCTTGTCTCTCTTGATAAAGCTTGCAAATAGGGATGAAAAAATATTATTAGTGAATTTGAATCCATTGTCTTGGTTTCACTTTTGAAAAACTTGATTATTCTTAAGTCCTTTTGGAGGTTGGCCTTTCTAGTTAAGTAGATTCTTTACCTAATTACTCCTAGTTTGAAAGCCATTTCTTAGATTCTTCACCTAATTACTCCTAGTTTTGAAGCTATTTGTTTTGTACATATTCTTAGGGAATGAAATGTTGTAGATTCCCTTACTAAATAGGCCTTACATGTGAATCAAAATTATAATGTATTTGAGTGGGGTATTTTGTCTCTTGATAAATCTTCCCACCTTATTTATCTTCCTTATAATGATTAGGCGTAGAACTCCTCACATGTTTTGTATTATAATTCTTGTTTGTTCCTCTACTTGGATGTTTCCCTCAAATATTATCTAATAGATTCATAGCTTGGTCATCCTTTCAATATGTGTTTGGTTCTTCTTCCTTTCTAGTTACTAGTTAGTTTGATAAGGAGATTTATGCTATCAAATCTAGATAGAAATTTTATTCTGACTTTTTGTTGGAGGTGGGATAGTAGAAAACCTCTATGGCTTTTATTTCTTTTAGTATTAATGATAACTCCAACCATGCAGATCTAGTCCATATGGCAGGCCACATTCAAGTCACTGGTCATTAGGATCTCGACATCAATCATCCACACACTCTAGTCATGATAGCAGTGGTAGTTTCAGATGGGGACATTTCATGATATGTACTGAGAGATTTATTATGATCATATAGCCTACATTCTTCCATTTTTATTGATACATTATGACATTGTGATGTGACACTTTTGAGTGATATATATATATATATACATACATATGATTTTGGTAGTGATTCTCATGATATGCAGTTCTATTTATTGATTATGCAGTTGTTTATTTATACATGTTATGTCTTTATGAGATTCCTATGTGATGGATGATCATATCCACTTTATGATATGTTTATGTAGCCTATGATGTGATGTTTATTCTATGTGATGATGTATGTATTAATGTCTTGATGTCAATGGATGTTATATAATAAACATTCATGATTACAAATTTTATATCATAAGCATTACATGTATATAACAAATGAAAATACATGCATCACATTACATCCATCATCAAATGTATAGCATCACATGTAGAAAGCATTGTACATACAACTTTATACAATAAAAGTTAAACAACACATACTCAATGAAATTCAAGCTCTAATGAAATCTAAGCTAAACAATAGAGAACAAAGGAAAGCTAAAACATAAATAAACTAAAACAATCTCACCCAATATCTGCGTAATTCCATGTATCATCTTGATTTCCCTTCTCCATTTTTCCATTTGTAGTATAATTTCCCTCAGAGTTCTCTTGTGCAAGTATAGCCTGTGCTAGTGATTTAGCAAAACATTGAAGATTCAAATAATAGATATGCTTCCGAAAGTCACAAGATTTCAGGAGAGATTGAAATGATGAAAGATAAATCAATTTATAGAAAATTCATCATTCCAATGAGAGGCCAGGATTGAAAGATCAACGAACGACTGAGATGAAAAGATTAGACATGCATTATGATGACTGTTAGTAGTGACATGAGTGATAAAAACTAGAAATAGAAATAAATATTAAAAAATGATTTAATCTTCAAGTTTGGTATTTGAAAACAAAAGAATAGTCTTTGCATGACAAAGATAAAGATAGAATTAAAGCAATGCTCTATTCGAATGCACACAAAAGATTTAATTAATTAAATAGAGATATTTAATTAATACACATGTACACACAAACAAGTTAGAACTGGACGATTGACTAGTTCTGACAGAGAGATTACTTGTGAAAGCCACTCAAACATTAAATCTTGAGTTAACTGACTGATTTAAATAGATCTCGAGTTGAGTGAGAGTGAACACTTAGATAACTTACACAATTATCTAAATATAGAATAATGCATAAAATAGATTTTCATGAATTAAATGATTTATTTAATTTGAGATGCGATATTTGAAGAATAATTAAGTAAATAAGATTTATTTAATTAAGTGATGAAGGGATTAAAATGAAGAATTAAATAAATAAAGAATTTATTTAATTATAGTTGAAATATGATAAAGGGAAAATTAAATAAGAATTTATTTAATTTGAAAAGAAGGATAAGGTTAAATAGTAATATAATTAAATAAAAAGTGTTTATTTAATTAATCAGATAGAGTAAGGAAAATGTGAATTAATTAAATAATTAAGATTATTTAATTAATATAAGAATTAATGTTAAGATAAATTAATTAAATAAATAGATTTATTTAATTAATAAAGAAATGAAGAACCATAGAGAATAATTAAATAATTGACATTATTTAATCATGACCATGAAAATATGAATTATGACAAATATTGAAGTCGCAAGCTTAGACCAGATTTTGGTGTCTACAGTGATGATGCAAGGAATGACAAGAGGAAGTTTGTAGCAGATAAAAGTGACTATGCAAACCTTTTGGTTGGGGACGAAAGGAAACTCAAGGTCAGAAAAGATGTCCCTTAGTACGATAAAGAAAGGCTCATTCAGTTTTGTGAAAAATATGGAGTAGTGGCCTAGTCATATGATGACCTTAAGGGATATTATCCCAAAATTATTCAACATACTATAAAACTGATAGACGGAGAAAAAATTGTCCACCAGAAGTAGATACCAATAAATCCGAAGATTTAGGCACTGATGGCCCAAGAGTTGAAAAAGCTAATTCAGTCCTGAATCATCTTCCCGATCAAGCACAACACATGGGTGTCCAACCTGTTCTTGTCCGTAAAAAGAATGAAGACATCGTCTGTGTGTCAATTTTTGGGACTTGAATAGAGCATCTCTGAAGGACCACTATCCCTTTCCCTCCATGGAGTCTATCTTGCAAATAGTGGTCAGCTCATAATGTTTTCTCTATTGGATGACTTCTACAGTTACAACCAAATCAGGGTAAAAGAAGAGGACTGAAATAAAATAATGTTCACTACCAAGTGTGGAATGTTTTCCTATGCAAAAATTCCCTTCAGTCTCTCAAATGTGGGAGCTACCTTCTAGCTGACAATGGCTATTGCTTTTAGAGAATTAATCAACAAGATTATCTTAATCTACTTGGATGATCTGATCATATTCTCTAAGTGTAAAGATGATCATTTTGACCATCTAGCAATGGTTTTTGAGAGATGCCAGGAGTTTGTGGTATCCCTGAACCCCAAAAAATATTCCTTTGGAGTTCTACGAGGAAAATTATTGGGGTATGTGGTGTCCAAAGATGGAATTGCAATTGACATAGAGTGGGTGAAGGCACTCAGAGAGCTTCCCCTACCAGTCAACAAGAAGGGAGTTCAGTCCTTTCTGGGAAAGGTAATTTTTTTGAAAAAAATCATTTATAATTTTGTATGACTAATTAGATCTATTACCCTGATGCTCAAGAAGGATCAATTATTCAAATGGACAAATGAGGCTAGAGAAGCCTTTGAAAAGGTTAAGGATGCTATTTATTTAGCTCTTGTACTGATAAAACTAGACCTATCAAAGGATTTCATAATTTACGTGTTCAGTAGAAAATCCAATATTGCTACTATTTTCACCCAGAAGGATGATGAAGGAAAGGGAGAAAATCCGATAGCATTTCACTCCTGGACCTTAAAGGATTATGAAAAAAATTATAACTTTGTTGAAAGGAAAGCATTCACCATTGTTAAGGGGCTAAACAAGTTTTGACACCCCATATCTTGCAACAAGGTGGTAGTGTATGTCATGCATTCTAGTGTGCACAAATACATTATGGAAGTAGAAATCACAAAGAGAAGGGCCAACTAGATTACTAAGATCCTCGAATATGATTTTGAGGTCAGACCCACAAAGACCATGCAAGGAAGAGGGTTGTGTGAGTATTTGGTGCATGATCAAGAAATGCCAGCTGAAGAAGAACAATCCAAGCTTGTTCTAATGAATGAATCTGAGTCTGAAGGCTACTGGTTGGTGGATCAGATGAGATTCATGCAGACTGGGAAATACCTAACAGGCCTCCCTTCTCAGAAAAGGAGATTCTAAAGATTGTAGAATAGAAGATAAGTGATCATTGAAGGAGTCCTTTTCAAAAGGAAATTCAATGGCGTCCTCCTACAATGCATCACCATAGAGGAGCAGGCAAAGAAAATTCTAGAGGTTTTTCACAACAGTTCCGTGGGAAAACACTTTTATGTAAAGACCACCATCAAAATTATGTGTACTAGATATTTCTCAGCCTACACTATTTAACACGACTCACACTCTTGGTTAAGGCTTCCTGCACAGCCAATTCTTCCATAGGGAGAAGGAAGAACTCAACAATTCCCCTAAATCCAATAGTTATTGAGGAACCCTTTGCAATAATGGGCCTTTGATTTTATCAGATGAGCAAATCCCATCTCTAGTGTTGACACAAATGGATCCTCACATGCTATGGACTACTTTTACTATATGGAACGAGGCCATGCACCAAGAATGTGATGGTGGCGGAGATTGTGAACTTTCTTGAGGAAATGGTAACAAGAAAGCCCCGATAGCCATGTCTTCAAAAACGAAACCCATATGCAAGAAGCAAAGAAAGGAACTCATAATGCAAGAAACAAAGAAAGAAAAAGTGACAAAAAAAATGATTAAAAGGATGTATATTCATTATACAAAATTATATACTTTGATATTACATTCCAAAATGGCTCTTAGGCCATACTTTTCAAGTATATATCTATATATATATACTATGTAGTTTTTTGAGCATATATTAAAATCCTTTCAAGGCATATATACAAAAAATGGAAAAAGGGAGTTCATTCTTGAAGCGAGAGTATCATTAGTGTTAGCAACATCAAGAAAAATTTCATCACTAGTAGCAAGATCATTAATAGCAAAAAGAGCATCAACAACAACAATGAAAAGTGGTGGAGGATACACCAGGTTTCTAAAATCAGTGTACCACTCCACACAGTAGAACAACACCATGTTGTAGTAGTGAAGTAGGAAGTGGTAGGCACAAGTAACCTTCTAGAGGTGCTCTTCAAGCATCAGAATGCAAAATCCACTCAGGAATGGCACCCATAACACCACTAGATCTTCAATGCATCTGTAGAGGTCGCTCGCCA